>QVTF01007216.1:0-20000 GCA_003573665.1 Oxygymnocypris stewartii | reverse complement strand
TATCATCGTGTCATCTCCTGAGGGACAGCCAGAGAGAGAAACACACACACACACACACACACACACACACTAGACCTACACACATCTATATAATGTATATAATGTTCACATGCCTAAGTTCGGTTGTTACATGATTTCTGTATTACTATCTTTTATTTATTATTATATATATTTTTTCTTAATGTTATTTTACTAATTCTATTATTTTGATGTATTTTTTGCTAGATCTAGCCATGTGTTTACATAATATTGCCTTTTTATTTAGTTTCATTGTTACTATTACTATAGTTACTATAGTCGAGGGTTATCTTCTGTGGTAAGCAGTGGCGTGGTTTTCTAGGGCTAGGGGTTATACGGGGCTAGGGGTTATACGGGGCCAGGGGTTATCTCTGGGTTATTTTGCAGCTAGGTATAGGGGTAAAAACGAGTTTCACCCTCATTAGTAACCACCCTCATTAGAATATTGCATCCGATTGGCCAAAGCTTAACTGGGCGTATCTGCTGACTCGTAGGCCCGAATTACACGTGTGTGGTATCGTTAGAACCGGGAAGCTGCCCTCTTTCAGGCTAGGTATAGAGGTAAAAACGACTTTCATCCTCATTAGTAACCACCCTCATTAGAATTTTGCATCCGATTGGCCAAAGCTTAACTGGGCGTATCTGCTGACTCGTAGGCCCGAATTACACGTGTGTGGTATCGTTAGATCCGGGAAGCTGCCCTCTTTCAGGTGTTGGTAGGTTCAGATGAATGGATTGATAAAAAACATAAATGGACAAAGATCCATAAACAGCAGGACACACCTGAAGGATGGACGGTCTATAGTTTAACATACTAAAAGAGCAATCCATTTTTTTTTTTACGTTAAATGTTACATTGTTTAAATGTGCCACTGTCCTATGCTGGCCATTTGTCTGTACGATATTGAGTCCTTTAAAAAGCATTCAAATGTAGTATGTTGACTTGTTGTTTTATATATTTTAATACGTACGGGTCAGAATCAGTATGTTGTTTCAATGATGACATGCAAACGAGTGTTAGTCCCCACGGTAGGAATCCTTTTTGGGTATAATACGCCACAGTTTACTTCATTTGCCATTTTAATGGACATAAAAAGGACTCTTTTTAATCTAATCATCAGGATGCCCTTATTGATTTTGATAAAATACGTGTCGAGTATACGAATGTGCACTGTGCGTTCATAATATTTATTTATGTTTTATTTGCTTATGCAAATGGGTACAATGTACTTGGGTGATTATTTCTTTTTGCTTCGAAACTTATTTTGCACGTAAATGTACATACACTTCATAATTATGTACTGAAGATACCTTGTGATCATCAGGGACACGATGCACACAGGTGGTTTAGGAATTAAATTGAATTGTCGGCGTATTTCGGATGTTTCCTTTTTCAGTTTTAAATTAACCAATTCATTAACTAGGGCTATTTTAGTCTAGGGGTAAACATCGTTTAGGTGTAAGGTGTATAAGAGGGGAATTTTCCTTAGGGATAGTGACCTTAGGTTTAGGGTCCTGTGTTGGTCGAGGTTAGATAATCGTACTCATTAAGGGTAAAACCGTCAGGTGTCTGTTAGGGTTAGGGTTATATGGATAAATGCGATAAGTGCTCCCCCTCCGAAGTGCTCCCCCCCACTATCTCGGGAACCGTAAGTGTTAGAATGCTCAAACTTGTTGGTTATAATAAGTAGGGGGTGTGCTTTCGAATGCACTCTGTCCAGTCCCTCTAACTTTACCAGGCACCGAGATATAGTATTGCTCCCCCAGTTCTATTGCATCTAGAGTGCTCAATCTTGGTATATATACGTGATTGCCCTCTGGTCAGTTGTGTAAAACAATGTGCTGGCCTTTACAGTTTCAATTCATATGTGTGTCCTTGCACGTGTGTGTTTTTTGTCGGAAGGTGCTCGGTTCAAAGTCCCGGAGCATAAAATCACAACGCTGTGACGGGGTTGTCCACAAGTGGGCGTCATTCTGCTGGGGTTTTCCAATTAAAATTATTTTTTATTGGGATTAGAGAAGACATGTATGTCTTACACACGTACTGTATGTCTCTCTGTCTGTCTGTGAGTGAGTGAGTGAGTGAGTGAGAGAGAGAGAGAGAGAGAGAGAGTGTGTGTGTGTGTGTGTGTGTGTGTGTGTGTGTGTGTGTGATTGAGAGAGTGTGTGTGTGTGTGTGTGTGTGTGTGTGTGTGTGTGTGTATGTGAGAGAGAGAGAGAGACACACACAGACACACATGCCTAAGTTCAGTTGTTACATGATTTATGTATTAGTATCTTTTATTTATTATTAAAATTATTTTTTTTCTTAATGTTATTTTACTAATTCTATTATTTTTATGTATTTTTTGCTATATCTAGCCATGTGTTTATATAATATTGCCTTTTTATTTAGTTTCATTGTTACTATTATTTTCTCTAGGCTTTACTAAATGTTCAGATATTGTAAATAATTTTCTATGTTGTCTTAATGCTTTGGCAATACAAAATGTATGTTTTTGTCATGCCAATAAAGCTTTCTGAATTGAATTGAATTGAGAGAGAGAGAGAGAGAGAGAGAGAGAGAGAGATTGTTGTTGCTCGCCTGGGTTCGAGTGAGTTATGTTTTTTGGAACTTTTTTATCTCAAAAACCTATTTATTAAGGTTTTTATAGGTATTATTTATTAATCCAACATTTCTACTGAGGGTTAGTTTTTAGGTATTTATTAATACTTATGGATAATACTTCTCAATGTAATTTATTAGGGGTAAAAAGAATAGGGTTAGGATGTATGGGGGTAAAGTTATGTGTCTGGGGGTGGAAAGGGTAGGTTTAGGGATGGTGGGGTTGTGTCCATAAGGGGTAAAATGGGTAGGTTTTAGGTATGGTAGGGGTATATGTGTATAATACATATAATGGGTTAGGGTTAGGGTAAGGGATAATTATAATATATCTATATGTATAAGAATAATCTCACTATCTTAAAGGACAGGAATACAATCCTCCTCAATGGCTCTCACCCATCTCTTTAGGCCTCATTCAATCCTTTTGGATACAGAGTGTTGAGTCTGTTTATCCAAAGTCTTTCTGCTCTTAGTCTGTCCTTTAGACTCCACAAAGGATTAGTTTGTAGTATAGTTGCTCTAAGAGAGGGGAGGCCATGTAATAGAAAACGTTGGATCAAAAACCTGCGTTTGTGGATTTTATGGATGATGTTATGAGTGTGCTGGTATATTCTCGTTCTCACCTCATTTTTAGTCTGTCCGACATACTGTTTTTTGCACTTTGTGCAGAAAATTAAGTAGACACAATTCGGGGTGTCTGGAGAGAGAGTTCTTTCGACTTGATTTTATTTAGTTTCATTGTTACTATTATTTTCTCTAGGCTTTACTAAATGTTCAGATATTGTAAATAATTTTCTATGTTGTCTTAATGCTTTGGCAATACAAAATGTATGTTTTTGTCATGCCAATAAAGCTTTCTGAATTGAATTGAATGAGAGAGAGAGAGAGAGAGAGAGAGGGAGGGAGGGAGGGAGAAGAGAAGGGAGGGAGGGAGGGAGAGGAGAGAGAGAGAGAGAGAGAGAGAGAGAGAGAGAGAGAGAGACGGTTAAACACATGCTTTATTTTACAATTATATCATGGAATAACATGACAATTATCACCAATGCATAAAGAGTACATTTTACATTTGAATTTTTTAATTCAATGTTAATTCCTTAAAACTCAACAGTGCCAATCAAGCACTAATTCATCGTCATTATCATTCACAAAAATAAAATTGGTATTTATACACCACTTTCTTTTAAATATTAATATATCATTATTCATTTATAAAACTCATACTCTATTTTAACTCTAGATTCCACTAAGGCTTTAAACAGTTCTACTATCTTATTTTTTTTCCTTCATTTTCAATTTTATATGCTTTCCAAATCGTTAATTTTGCCTGACCAATTAAAAAATTGGAAAAAGTGCAATGCTCACTTTGAGACTTATAATATTTGCACCCAAATATGAACATTGTTTTTGAAAAATCCCAGCCAAACCCTTTAAAAATGTTCTCCAAAAGATCCAAAAGAGGTATGATTCTATAACAATTAGAAAAAATATGAAACACAGTATCTGGTACATTGCAAAGTTTACAGACTGAAGATGTAGTAAAATTACACTTATACAAAAATGTATTTGTTGCCAGTGCACAATGTAGAATGCGCCATTGTATGTCTCCTGATCTTTTTGGTAGTGGGCTTTTATAAAACAAATGCCATGACGGCAGTTGTTCATCAGGAACCAAAAGATGACTCCTCCATTTTGTGTCTGCCTTGTTTTTAAAAGATTCACAAAATCTCGACTTCACACAAGCTAAATATAACTGGCGCTTGCTACTTTCAGAAAAGGACAGATGTTGAATTCCTTGTAGAGAAAAGAAATGCCTTGTACCTTCGTTATCCTGCCAATTATATGGTGTAACAAATAATTCAGGAAAAGGACACTGATTTATACCACTAACAAGAAAATCTTCAAGGAATTTGTTTAACGATATAGGGAATGATGTTTTTAGCTTATTTAAGACATTTTTCACAATCCTCTCTGACCTTCTCCCCATTTGTTTAATAATCTCTTGTACAGAAAACCACTTATTTTGCTCTGTGTCAATTAAATCTCCAACTTTTAGAACACCAGATGAAATAAAGCTGTTGATTTCAATGCTTGGTAAACTATATTGATGACACAACCATTAATTATAAAAAGTGGTTCTTCAAGCCCAAAATGATTCTCTCTTTCAACTTCAAATATACTCCATGCACTAAGTACAGACTGATAGAACCCTCTAATGCCCAAACTCTCGATTACTTTTTTAGACATTAGAAAAACTTGTCTGTCAAATCCCATCTTACTAGTGGCTCGTAATACTGCCAACCCACACATTATCCAAGGCTTCAAATCTGTATCATAAAGCATTTTTTGGGCTGATTGTAACCTCATAGCTTTCCACTTTGACACTAAATCAATAAGACCTTGACCGCCTTCAAACACAGGCAAATTCAAAAAGCCTGGACGAAGCCAATGATGTCCTCCCCAGAAAAAGTTTACAAAATGTCTTTGGAGCAGCTGTAAAAGTCCTGCTGGAGGGTCCAAAACAGTCAATCTGTGCCACAACATTGACGCAGCCAAGTTGTTTACCACTAAAACCCTGCCTCTATACGATAGTTGTGGTTGGATCCAACTCCATCTTTTTAATCTTCCAAGTACTTGTTCAACCACTCCATCCCAATTCTTTGCCATATATTGTCGAGTACCAAAAAATATCCCAAGAATTTTCAATCCTTCTGTATTCCAAAGGCACTGCTGTGGGAGATGAGGTGGATCTTCTCCTTGCCATTTACCGGAAAGTAGTGCTTCTGTTTTATTCCAATTTACCCGTGCTGAAGATGCTTTCTGATAAAGATCCAAACACTTGCACAGTTCAAAAATATCTTCTTGAGATCTTATTATGGCTGTAACGTCGTCAGCATAGGCAATAAGTTTAACTATAGTAGTTTCAGATACATCAGGATTGAGGACGGAAACACCTTGTAGTTTTTCCCTTAGAACTCTCAATAGGGGTTCAAGAGATATTGCATATAAAAGTCCTGAGAGGCTGCATCCTTGTCTTACACCTCTACGCACAGGAAAAGTTCTTGTTAAGGTTCCATTTATCTTCAGCATACTACAAACATCCGTATAAAGTATCTGAATCCATGAAATGAACTGTTCTCCGAATCCAAAGGCTGACAAAGTATTAAAAAGATATTTATAATCGACTCTGTCAAATGCCTTTTCCTGGTCAAGAGACAAAAGGCCTACATCAAGTCCATATATCTCAGTAAGATGTAATAAGTCACGCACCAGAAAAAGGTTATCAAAGATGGAACGTCCTGGAATGCAATATGATTGGTCTTCATCAATTATAGACGCCATAACTTTCTTCAAACGATTTGTTAATGTTTTTGAAAGGATCTTGTAGTCTATTCCTAATAAGGAGATAGGGCGCCAGTTTTTCAAAATCCTAATCTCCTTTCTTCGGCAATAACGTTATCACAGCTCTTCTACAACTGAGAGGGAGAGTTTTAGATTTTTCACATTCAAGGAAAACAGCATGTAAATCTGGTCCGATCAATGACCAAAACATTTTATAGAACTCCGAGGTCAGTCCATCTAGCCCAGGAGATCGTCCAGAAGATTGTTGTTTAGCAGCTGCACTCAGTTCTTCAAATGAAATGGCATTTTCCAGTTGCATCTTCTCATCTTCACTCAATTTTGGAATTCCACTGAGAAAAAAATCCATTGCCTCAGAATCACAAGGTTCAGCACTATAGAGTTCTTCGTAAAAAGACAAAACTTGTGAAATAATTTCTCTCTTTTCTGTTGTTTCTCTTCCATCAGATAGTTTAAGATGAGTAATCAACTTCCTTTCTCGAACTTTTCTTTCCAACGCAAAAAAGAAAGATGTTGAGGAATCCATATTATTAAGTTGAGTAAATCTTGTTTGTATATTTGTTCCTCGATCTCTTTCTTCATGCAAATTTTTTAAAAGAAAATTATATTGTTCAAGCAAATCTCCACTTGTTCCATCTCTCTCACTTATAGAGCTATTCAATCTCATTATTTCTTTTTCCAGCTGTTCGGTTTTCTTCTGGATTTCTTTTGCATTATTGTTTACATACTGTTGACAAAACGACTGAATCTGAATTTTCCCGATGTCCCACCATTGACTTAGGGATTTAAACTCTGTCTTTCTCTCTCTCCAAGCTCTCCAAAAGAAAGGAAATAAATGTACAAAAGTACAATCTTGCAGCAAGCTGTTATTAAAATGCCAATAAGATCTGTAACTAGAGTTTGATATTGTAACCATAACAGAAACATAATAATGATCAGAAATTGGTGTAGGATTAATTTTGCTATCAAAAAATCTTCCTCTTCTACCCTTCTGAACATATATCCTGTCTAATCTGGCCGCCGATATTATATTACAATTCATTTTCAGCCATGTATATTGCCTACTTTTAGGAAACGATTCTCTCCACACATCTACAAGTGAATGGAAATGTACTACTTTCTTAAGAGCTTCTGCTGAATTAAGATGAGGTTCATCATGATTCCGATCGACTGTATGATCGAGAGTACAATTAAAATCTCCAGCCACAATAATAACATTTTCACGAGGAATATTATTCATAGCTTCCTGTAACTTTTTAAAAATAAAACTCGTTCACATCCAATGTTGGGAGCATAAACATTGATACAGGAAAAGGACACATTTTGTAAAATAATATCTACTCGCTGCATTCTTCCAGGGATAATTTCTATCATATTGGAAACTCCCCCCCCCTGGGTACTTTCCGATATTAGAATAGCTACTCCAGCACTTACACTAGAACCATGGCTAAGAAACCTCTGCCCTTTCCATTCCTTTAGCCATTCTGCCTGGTTATATATATCTGTGTGTGTTTCTTGCAGGAATATCACACTGGCCTTTTTAAAAGCTAAAAATTTAATTAGACCACTTCCCTTTTCTTCATTGCGACATCCATTTACATTTAATGATCCAATTTGTAAAGATGTCATAAAATATTACTATAATGCAGCGATCAAAACAAAGCTGTCCTTCTACCGAATCAATAATAATTTACACTTTTCCTTACTGAATCATCTTCTTTACTTTGGTGATAATTTTTTTGAGACGGTATCGTTTTTGTCTGCTAAACTCCTCAACTGTGGTATTTATCATTACATCTCTACAGGAAGCTAAAAACTTCCTCAAATCTGGAAAAACCTGTTCAATTTGTGGGTTCCGCACACTTTTTGTTTCATCAAGAAAAATGCTAATCTGTCTCGCAGAATAGAATTTTACTTCACATCCACTCAATTCTGATGTCCCTATTTGGGGATCGTTGTCTCCAGTTTCTAAGAAACTCTCTATACTTTCACATTCATTGTCTGAATCGCAGTCAGACATCGCAATGCCAGAGCTAACTGTGAACTGACTACAATTTTCATTCACTTCATCATCTGATTTGTTTTCATTCTTATCTACACATTCCATTAATGGAAGTTCATCCTCTCTGCTTTTAGGTTGGGAGAGTGTTTCTTGCACTTCTGTTCTTACATTTTGCATCTCTGCAGCATTAGCACTCGTACTAGCGCCATCTGCTGACTGATCAACCTCAACATTTGGGTTATTTGTTTCACTTCTACTCTCATTTTCCGCTATACAATTTTCAGTCTCTTCAGCAGGTACTTCACGAACGACAGTGGTGTTCTCTTGAACAGTGTCTTCTTGAATAGTTTGCGAGCCCGTCAAATCCGTAATAGGCCTATCATTTTGTTTACTAGGACATGTCTGTCTAACGTGTCCATGTTCACCGCAAGAAAAACACCGCATTTGACCTGAACTGACAAAGATCGTATAATCTTTACCCCCCACTGATACTTTTAGTACCAGATTCAACGGGTCGTGTTGTGAATTTGGTATCATGTAGGTAAAACGTCGGAAAGACATAACGTGTTTCATGTTGGGGTTTTTAAGTCCTAGTGGAATCATTTTAATCGGAGCGGTCAATTTCCCATATCGTTCAAGAATTTCTTTCAAGGTTTCTTCTTTTATAAACGGGGGTACGTTTGAAAGTACAACTTTCTTAGACGGATTCGACAAGGGCAGAACCGGTAAAAAAAATGTTGTTTACAACTAGACCTTTCTCGAGCAGTTCATCGACCATTGAAACCTCTTTAAGAAATATAACAAGCGCTTTGTTCATTCTTGAAGCTGATTTAACGTTTAAACCACCACCAACCTGTTCGCTGATCGCAACCAATACGTCCTCAATTGACACCGACTCCTCCGGCATGCACTTACAACCGTGTCCAAGAGTCAAACGCGAAAATTCGCCGCCTAACTCCATACTAGCGCCGATTCAGCGCTGACCGTAGTCAGCGCTCAAAAGGTTACAATTATTACTGTTTCTGTTATTAAAAAGAAAGGAGAACCTTTTAAAAGTAAGAAACTCCAAAATGTGCTCCAAACCAAGCACTCTCGCTACTACCACTACCCACAATCCTCAGAGAGAGAGAGAGAGAGAGAGATAGATTGTTGTTGCTTGCCTGGGTTTGAGTGAGTTATGTTTTTTGGAACTTTTTATCTCAAAAAAAGATTATATTAGCATTAGTGTTAGTTATAGAGGTAAAATACGAATTTGAACCCTCAGGTTTTGAGCATAATCATCTAGATCTCCCTATAACACCAGTTCTGTTTTAACATAGGTTAGGTTCATATGTGGCGTGATGGCTACATCTTGTGGGCAGACAAAGGTACTGCACTTTCAAAAAGCCTTTTTTATATTTAGCCTTTTTGTAGTCTCTAAAAATGGCCAAACCGAGTGAAGACGAGCAAACAAGCAAATAGGACCAGCAAACGTGGTATGAAAAATAATATTTTTTTCTGTTTGGGACTGAAACTAGCATTTTAACTCCATCTTATGCCATTTTACTCGTGTAGTACATGCATCTTGATTTAAGAATTCTTTATATGTTTGGACTGCAGCAAGTGTCTTTACAAGTTTGCACCTTTCACCCAAATGATTTTTGCGGTTATATCAAGTGACATAAACACGTACCACATTTCAAACATTAAATTGATTCAGCAACAGGCAATTCAATTAATTATGTGGATACATGAATAGTTTATTTGCTTATTTTAGAGTAGTTAAACGTGAGAGGTGACTCCAAAATGTGACGTGTTTGCATGCCTTTCTGTCCAGTAGTATTTTCAAAAGACATATTCATTTTGAAGTACTCTACGCCACTGCAGCAGGGCAAATGTTTTCACCAACCCGAGACTGAGAAACAGGCCACTTCTTTTCATAACTATGTGAATGTTTTTGTTTTTTACCCCAGGTTCTACAGTGAACTTGGCAGTGTTGAGAAGTTGACAAGATGAGCATCACTCTCCATCCAGCATCCAATCTCTAAAAGAGGTCATTCTTGAAGAATGGAAAAAGATAGATCTGGCAAAATGTTGCCAACTTGTTCATTCCATGCCTAGAAGACTTGGTGCTGTCATTAAAAATCATGGAGGCCATACAAAGTACTAGATTTAGTAGTTTTTGTTGTGGGGTGTACTCATTTTTGCATCACCCTAATTTGAGTAAAACTGAAAAATGTGTAATCTAAGCTGTATCATTAACCGTACTTTCATGTTATAAGTTAAACAGATGTTATATAAAACTTAGTCTTGTCAACAATTTGGAAAATGTTTTTGTGTTCATTGAGATATTGTTTAAAATGTTACTTTTCAAAGGGGGTGTACTCATTTACGCTGAGCACTGTATATATTATTAATATAATTGTTACTTGTTTTAATAATGTATCATTGTTTTTTTATCCAGGAGTACATGGTATACGTCAGGGCGGCCTAAATGATTCTTGTGCATACATCTTTGTATACATTATACTGTATATGTATATGTGATGTTGATGATGAAAACCTGAATGATTTATCATTGTATTTTAATCCAGGGCTATATGGCATAGGTGTGTGTGACCTGGGTTTGTGTCTGACCTAGGATTGTGTTTGTGTGTGTGTGTGTGTGTGTGTGTGTGTGTGTGTGTGTGTGTGTGTGTGTGTGTGTGTGTGTGTGTGTGTGTGTGTGTGTGTTGGAAAGTGCTCGTTTCGAAGGCCCGGAGCATGGAATCGCAACGCATTGACGGGCTTTTCCACAAGAGGGAGTTGTTATTCGGGTATAGGGTTATATGGATAAATGCGATAAGTGCTCCCCCTCCGAAGTGCTCCCCCCCCACTATC
This sequence comes from Oxygymnocypris stewartii, assembly GCA_003573665.1. Classification (NCBI taxonomy): domain Eukaryota; kingdom Metazoa; phylum Chordata; class Actinopteri; order Cypriniformes; family Cyprinidae; genus Oxygymnocypris; species Oxygymnocypris stewartii. The sequence goes on along the minus strand of QVTF01007216.1, from coordinate 9,159 downwards.
TCGGGAACCGTAAGTGTTAGAATGCTCAAACTTGTTGGTTATAATAAGTAGGGGGTGTGCTTTCGAATGCACTCTGTCCAGTCCCTCTAACTTTACCAGGCACCGAGATATAGTATGGCTCCCCCAGTTCTATTGCATCTAGAGTGCTCAATCTTGGTATATATACGTGATTGCCCTCTGGTCAGTTGTGTAAAACAATGTGCTGGCCTTTACAGTTTCAATTCATATGTGTGTCCTTGCACGTGTGTGTTTTTTGTCGGAAGGTGCTCGGTTCGAAGTCCCGGAGCATAAAATCACAACGCTGTGACGGGGTTGTCCACAAGTGGGCGTCATTCTGCTGGGGTTTTCCCAATTAAAATTATTTTTTATTGGGATTAGAGAAGACATGTATGTCTAACACACGTACTGTATGTCTCTCTCTTTGTGTGTGTGTGTGTGTGTGTGTGTGTGTGTGTGTGTGTGTGAGAGAGAGAGAGAGAGAGAGAGAGAGAGAGAGAGTGTGTGTGTGTGTGTGTGTGTGTGTGTGTGTGAGAGAGAGAGAGAGAGAGTGTGTGTGTGTGTGTGTGTGTGTTGGAAAGTGCTCGTTTCGAAGGCCCGGAGCATAAAATCACAACGCTGTGACGGGGTTGTCCACAAGTGGGCGTCATTCTGCTGGGGTTTTCCAATTAAAATTATTTTTTATTGGGATTAGAGAAGACATGTATGTCTAACACACATACTGTATGTCTCTCTCTTTGTGGTGTGTGTGTGTGTGTGTGTGTGTGTGTGTGTGTGTGTGTGTGTGTGTGAGAGAGAGAGAGAGAGAGTGTGTGTGTGTGTGTGTGTGTGTGTGTGTGTGTGTGTGTGTGTGTGTGAGAGAGAGAGAGAGTGTGTTGTAAATTGGAAAACGTCATTGCATAATGTTTTGTCAGAAATATTTTTTTATAAATGTACTGTTATTACTTATATCAAATATTGGGAAAAAATTTATAGAAGTAGATTTTTTCTAGTTTCTGCATTTTTTTTCCGTTACAATTTCCATAACATGTTATTACTTATTATTTATTTTAAAAACCACATAACCCATCCATCTTTCTGATGCTAGTCAGTTAAAGTCTGGATACTATGCAAGAACTACATACACTTTCATTAGGATTTTAATGATAAAATAAAAGAGTAGCTTTAGTAACGTCTTTCTCTTCAACTGTTCAGTTCTAATTGATTGTATTAATTCTAAGTACGAATGTAATAAAAATAATTCTAATTTTAATACCTTTAAAATACCTTTAGTACTTGTTTTCGTTGTGATTGATGTTCATGCCCGTGTGCTTTTGCCTGATTTCTTGCATTGGCTTTTAAAGAGCAGGCCGTTAGAAATGTAGTGAGAAACATATTAAAACTTTGAAAATCATTTCAATGAATGAATTATTCGTTTCCTATAATTTTTTCCTTGTGATTGACTTTCATGAGCGTGTCTGTTTCAACAATGTTGTGGCTAATTCGTTAATTCGTTGTGTAAGCAGCCTCTTAAAGCAAATAAAGCTATTTTATTTAACAGATTATTTCTATGGCACATTATTATTCATCTAATTAATAATAATTGTTTTTATCTACACACACACACACACACACACACACACACACACACACACACACACACACACACGAGTTTGAAAGTTCAGCAGGCCGTTTGATGCACAGTGCAAGTGTGAAAGCCAGTGGGGGATGGTTGTAGTTCACGTTCTGGGTTGGAAGAGAAGCGGACATTATTCAGGCAACAGTAACTGAGAACAGAATCATTTGAATATATATGTAAACAAAAAATATTTTCTCCAAGAGAGATGATAAAATAAAGATGCACATTTGAAAAGGTTTATTATTATTATTGTTATTACTGAGTTCGGTTGAATCAGCCTCCCCCCTTTCTGGCAGAGGTGACGAAGTTAACTTCAAGTGGGCGTGGTTTCGCTGTACTGGACTACCTGCTGCCAGAGCGCATCTGACCTCAGAGTTAATATCCAGAAGTATGGAAACCGCAAGCAATCCAGGTAAGCTAAATAAATAGTCTTCGCATGATGTTTTGCCGTTAATGCAATAATGTTCTCTAATTTGAAACGAAATATATCGTCGAGTAAAGAGTGCACTACAGACTATCAATCCACACTGGAAAAGACGGACAATCTATTGTGTCAAGCGCTGAAATGCATGTAAACATCAAAACCAATAAATACGTAAATACATAGGCTACATAAACGCTTTAGTGCAATTTATTTGATCCTTTTAAGTGCGTTTGCGTTCGTTGGTCGGCCGGTCCGTGTCTACGCTCCCTCCCCTGCTCGCACTGAGATCAATTTGTGCCTCTGTGTGTTTATATGTTCATATGTACATATGTATACATGTTTATAATCATTCAACACATAAACTAATGGAACGTATAACCATTGTATGGCCCAAGTCTGTAACAGTAAACAGCAATGACACTAACCACATACTCATGACCACTAGGGAAGGGGACAAAAAGTGATTTTTGTATCTTGTAAAAATAAGTTCTTCACTTATTACGCCATGCCCTCTGTTGTGGACACCTTAACATGTATACAGAAAGATATAACAGATGTTTTGACACACAAGTTTCCTTTGTGCTAATGTAACTTCTTGTGTCTCCCAAAATGCCTAATAAACATGCTCTACGTCATGGTATCCTCCAAAAGCGGACAAGAATGAAATCCATGCCTTGTTTCATATTCGATAGTCATATTTTGATTTGAAGCCCGTTGACATTTTCCCGAGGTGATCATTACAAACCACGATCATAACTCCATGAGGGTGCTACGTTGGATTACTACATTAATGCCAGTGGCCATGGCCTAACTTACACTTATTTGATGTCTCTGAAAAACAGGACATCCAGACTTTAAACTGTGACATGTTAATATCGCAGAGAAATCCCCAAAAGAACGACGTCCTGTACAGAGAACAAAACTCCATAGCTGGTAGCCAGGGAGATATCGAAATGTGTGGAGTAATGCAACGCAAAGACAACACAAAACCGCACCCACATGTTTTATCCGTGTTCAATTTAAATAAATATCCATGCCTGTTTTTCTCTCTTTGTCCAGACATCATCACACTGTCCGAAGATGAGGAAAGCATCCATCCTGTGAGTATTCATTAAGTGCAGGGGATATGAGTAATCAGAATAGAGCTGCGGTGCTCTCATTAATATCATATGGGTGATTCTGTAATTGGAGATACATTGTGCATCTCAGAAAGTTCAGATCAAAAAAATGTTCACTAACCTTTTTTTTTGGTACAAAAATACATATCTTTATGGTATTGTTTGTCAAGTCTGTTACAGTCCAATTTGGCAATGTGTAGAAATAACAATAAATCATAACATGAAATATCATTCTTGTTTCGTTAGACAAACAGTGTTTACATTTAAACACTTCAAAATGAGACAGTATTTGACCTATGCATACTATGTAAATAACTATGTAATAATAACACTGATAGTATTAATAATAATAACAATAAAGACTTGACCGTATCATAAAGTAACACAACTGACTGCTGGACTGTTAGTTGTGTTATTTCCCAGGGAACACATGTGGCACTGTAAAATGTATAGCCTGAATGCACTGTAAGTCGCTTTGGATAAAAGCGTCTGCTAAATGCATAAATGTAAATGTAAAATGTTATTTCTGCCAGCATTGTTACTCTACGTGGGTAGCAGAGTTTGACTGGAACAAAATTGACAAATTATTTATACTTTTTTTGCCAAAACATTCCACTTGATAACATGAATGTTGCGAGCACATGGCACTAACGAAATCATGATTAAAAGACGTTTAAGTGACCCGATGTGTGGTGAAGTTTACCTTTTGATATTGTGCTAACTGTTTAGAGGTTTTGGATAGTAACTCTCGTGTAAACACGTTTTAGATTAAACTATTTTCTCAGAGAGACCACACAGACTTTATAGTGCTGCAGAGATTATCAGTGAGGGAAAGTGACATCATTTCATATGTCTTACATATTCGCATACTACATTTACATACTCATTTTAAGGCAAAGTAGGGTACGGTAACAGACTTGACCCAATATTTATGGACGAGTTTTTTTTACGAAACAAAGTTATTTTTAAACAATTTAATGTTGTAGAATTAGGAAAATGACTATTTGGGGCTTTTGTAAATACAATGAATTAAATATTACAAAAGAAAAAAACAATTCAAATATTTTGATTACACAATGATACGATGCGTGCAAAAAACTAATTCAGACAACAAGAAATCATGATATTCAGTTATATAACACACTCTTTACAGAAACTATTATATTGCTATGGACTGCAACATCTTGTAAACCAATGAGTAATGAAGTATTAATGCAATAAAAAAGAAACTTTTGGATATATATATATATATATATATATATATGATTTCTCAAAGTATGCCTGCCCCTGTGTTTCAGAAGAAGATGTCGGAGGGTGAGCTGGCATTCGTATACGTGCAGGATGATGATGATGATGATGATGATGATGATGCCCTTACTACAGAGGAGGAGCTGTGCTTAAGGCAGGACACGATGAGAGAGTTTTTCCTCCAGCAGCTGAAGGTCTTAAGAGAATCTGTGGTTTCTTCTCAGACAAAGATGCAGGATCATTTAAAAGCATCCAGGGAGGCCACAGACACTAACTTGAAGGATGAGTTGAGTCACTATACGGAGAGGCTACACGCACAGATCAAAACTGACCTGCAGATGCTGGAGGAACACTTTAAAACGGCCGGACATAGGGTGGAGGAAATGGTGAAGGCCATGGGGGGAGTCGGTGACCAAGAGAATGAACGACATGGACAAGAAACTGGAGGAACTGACTTCAAGGATCCAAGATATGGAAGTGGAGGTCTGCAGTATGTTGTCTTCTACCTCATTGGTAGAGAGCACATCATCTCCTTCTGCGCTTACAGCACACACTGCTGTTGACCAGCCCTCAGGAGAAGCTGGACCACTGTCGTCCACTCAGCTGTCAGATGAGAGAGGTGTCACAGAGATCTCTGTGGACATTCAGAGTCCGCTTCTTCTATCTCGGACCGGCCCAAGTCAAGATGCAGTGTTGACCACGACAAGGTATGATGAGTCCATCACTGACCAGCCCTCAGAAGAAGCTGGACCACTGTCTTCCACTCAGCTGTCAGACGAGGGAGGTGTCACAGAGGTCTCTGTGGACATTCAGAGTCCGCCTGGTTCCTCGGGAGTTCAGAAATGGCCGATTGCATGCAAGCGCAAAGTGGCCCAGTCGCTAGAGGATCTGGAACCAGAACTAACAGCCAAACTGAGGCCCTACACATCGTTGAGGTTCAGTAAACAGGAGAAAAATGACAGAACTCCAGGCTGCATACTTTAATTTTCAAATGGACCGGCTGAAGATTACTGGTATGTTTACATTTTTCTTTCCATTGTGTGTTGAGGCTTCATAGCTATATATCATGTATGTCTATTTATATAATTGTTTTGCTTGTCATGAGAGCTAAGGTTTGTTTGTTTTATTATTATTCAGATACCAAGGGCCTCTCGGACAAGGCAAATGTAATTAAATCAGCTGGTGAGAGGGACGGTTTGTGGAGTCCTGGGTGGAGCCCTCGCGAAACCAAGGAACTGCGAGCCTACCTTGGAGAGAGAATAAAGACGACGCTAAAAAGAAGAAAAAGAACGGAGCTGGTTGTGCAGCAGGAGAAGGACAAATTGCAGCTATCGTTCCACGACTAGTGACTTTTTATTGACATTGACAAATTTTTCTTTTTTTTATGATTTTGCAATCACTTTATTATTTTATTATTCATATTTTTTTCATTCATTTATTTATTAGTATTTTCTTTGTATGTACGATTACTTATTTAATGTTTACAACATGTTCATTTATGGGTTCTTTGTATTCATTTAGTTGTATTCTTATTCTTTATTCTTCTTCTTCTTCTTCTTCTTCTTCTTCTTCTTCTTCTTCTTCTTCTTCTTCTTCTATTATTATTATTATTAATAATTGTATTTATTTTTTTCTTCTGAAAATCATATATGACTCAACTTGTCAATTAGGCAACCCAAACTTAAAATCTCATGCCATTTTGTGTTTGCTAAGCACTTTATAACTCTTTTATTTACCTCTTTTATTTTTTATTTTTTTTCTGTTTTGGCATGTAAGAGTTGGTCATAATATTTATAACAGGTTAATGTGTGTATTTATTAGGTGTTTTGTAGTTTGCGTTCAACTAGTATTAGTAGTAATAGTATTGTTGTTGTTGTACTGGATATTATTTTAATAAACAATTGTTAAACAAGTGTTCTTTTGTCAGTAGTCAGTACTTTGCCTGTTTCATCACACCTTGATTGTCCCTCTTCCTTTAGTTACCTTGGGATCAGTTTCACAGGATCACTTTAAATATCTGTAGCACATACTTTTCAGTTGGTTACGTGATTGCATATTATTGACACAATTGCAAAAACTTCTTCATAACTGAAAACAAAAGTGAATTTTGTATCTTGTAAAAATAAGTTATTCACTTATTATGCCATGCCCTCCATTGTGGACGCCTTAAAATGTATACAGAAGGATATAACATGTTTTGACATACATGTCCAGACATCATCACACTGTCCGAAGATGAGGAAAGCATCCATCCTGTGAGTATTCATTAAGTGCAGGGGATATGAGTAATCAGAATAGAGCTGCGGTGCTCTCATAAATGAGTATAATGAGTAAATAATGAGTATTTTTTTTGGTACAAAAATACATATCTTTATGGTATTGTTTGTCAAGTCTGTTACATTCCAATTTGGCAATGTGTAGAATAACAATAAATCATAACATGAAATATTCATTCTTCTTTCATTAGACAGTGTTTAATACATTTAAAATGAAACAATATTTTACACATACATACTTTAAAATAACACTATGACAATAATAAAGATAACAATAATAATAGTAATACAAACAACAATAATATTAATAATAATAATTATTGTTATTATTATTATATAAAAAATATATATTTTTCCATTTGTCTGTAAGAATTTTAGTCATTTAAAAAGCATTAAAATGTAGTATGTTGACTTATTATTGTATGAATATAATTGTTTACTTGTTTTAATAATGTATCATTGCATTTTTATCCAGGAGTACATGGTATAGGTCAGTGCGGCCTAAATGATTCTTGTGCTGCAATATATACGTCTTTGTATACACTAAATATGTATGTGATGATGGATTTTGTTGATGATGACAATTTGAATGATTTATTTTAATCCAGGGCTATATGGCGTAGGTGTGTGTGTGACCTAGGATTGTGTTTGTGTGTGTGTGTGTGTGTGTGTGTGTGTGTGGAAAGTGCTCGTTTCGAAAGCCCGGAGCATGGAATCGCAACGCAGTGACGGGCTTTTCCTCAAGAGGGAGTTGTTATTCGGGTATAGGGTTATATGGATAAATGCGATAAGTGCTCCCCCTCCGAAGTGCTCCCCCCCCACTATCTCGGGAACCGTAAGTGTTAGAATGCTCAAACTTGTTGGTTATAATAAGTAGGGGGTGTGCTTTCGAATGCACTCTGTCCAGTCCCTCTAACTTTACCAGGCACCGAGATATAGTATTGCTCCCCCAGTTCTATTGCATCTAGAGTGCTCAATCTTGGTATATATACGTGATTGCCCTCTGGTCAGTTGTGTAAAACAATGTGCTGGCCTTTACAGTTTCAATTCATATGTGTGTCCTTGCACGTGTGTGTTTTTTGTCGGAAGGTGCTCGGTTCAAAGTCCCGGAGCATAAAATCACAACGCTGTGACGGGGTTGTCCACAAGTGGGCGCCATTCTGCTGGGGTTTTCCAATTAAAATTATTTTTTATTGGGATTAGAGAAGACATGTATGTCTTACACACGTACTGTATGTCTCTCTGTCTGTCTGTGAGTGAGTGAGTGAGTGAGTGAGAGAGAGAGAGAGAGAGAGAGAGTGTGTGTGTGTGTGTGTGGTGTGTGTGTGTGATTGAGAGAGTGTGTGTGTGTGTGTGTGTGTGTGTGTGTGTGTGTGTGTATGTGAGAGAGAGAGAGAGACACACACAGACACACATGCCTAAGTTCAGTTGTTACATGATTTCTGTATTAGTATCTTTTATTTATTATTAAAATTATTTTTTTTCTTAATGTTATTTTACTAATTCTATTATTTTTATGTATTTTTTGCTATATCTAGCCATGTGTTTATATAATATCGCCTTTTTATTTAGTTTCATTGTTACTATTATTTTCTCTAGGCTTTACTAAATGTTCAGATATTGTAAATAATTTTCTATGTTGTCTTAATGCTTTGGCAATACAAAATGTATGTTTTTGTCATGCCAATAAAGCTTTCTGAATTGAATTGAATGAGAGAGAGAGAGAGAGAGAGAGAGAGAGAGAGAGAGAGAGAGAGAGAGAGAGAGAGAGAGAGAGAGAGAGAGAGAGAGAGAGAGAGAGAGAGAGAGAGAGAGAGAGATTGTTGTTGCTCGCCTGGGTTCGAGTGAGTTATGTTTTTTGGAACTTTTTTATCTCAAAAACCTATTTATTAAGGTTTTTATAGGTATTATTTATTAATCCAACATTTCTACTGAGGGTTAGTTTTTAGGTATTTATTAATACTTATGGATAATACTTCTCAATGTAATTATTAGGGGTAAAAAGAATAGGGTTAGGATGTATGGGGGTAAAGTTATGTGTCTGGGGGTGGAAAGGGTAGGTTTAGGGATGGTGGGGTTGTGTCCATAAGGGGTAAAATGGGTAGGTTTTAGGTATGGTAGGGGTATATGTGTATAATACATATAATGGGTTAGGGTTAGGGTAAGGGATAATTATAATATATCTATATGTATAAGAATAATCTCACTATCTTAAAGGACAGGAATACAATCCTCCTCAATGGCTCTCACCCATCTCTTTAGGCCTCATTCAATCCTTTTGGATACAGAGTGTTGAGTCTGTTTATCCAAAGTCTTTCTGCTCTTAGTCTGTCCTTTAGACTCCACAAAGGATTAGTTTGTAGTATAGTTGCTCTAAGAGAGGGGAGGCCATGTAATAGAAAACGTTGGATCAAAAACCTGCGTTTGTGGATTTATGGATGATGTTATGAGTGTGCTGGTATATTCTCGTTCTCACCT
>QVTF01007214.1:0-26168 GCA_003573665.1 Oxygymnocypris stewartii | reverse complement strand
TTACATTGCCTGATGAAGTTAATGCGTTCTATAGTCGCTCTGAAAACACAGTGGAGGGACAGGCTGGTCAGCCGATGATGCCCCCTGGCCGTACTATGAGTCCTTCTTTTAAAATATAGGAATATGAAGTCAGGAATCTGCTGCAGAGGCAGAACAGCAGAAAGGCAGCAGGCCCTGACTCCATATCATCTGCAACATTGAAGTGGTGTGCGTTCATCCTTGCCCCAGTACTCACTGACATATTTAACTGGTCATTAAGAGTATGCAGAGTCCCAGCATGTTTTAAAGCAGCTGTTATAATTCCAGTGCCGAAAAAGTCGAATATTAGTTGCTTAGATGATTACAGACCAGTGGCCCTAACTTCAGTTGCTATGAAATTTTTTGAGCGATTGGTGCTTAGGTATCTAATTTCTAAAATCTGTCTGGATTCTCACCAATTCGCCTATAAGGCTAATAGGTCGGTTGATGATGCTGTGGCTCTGTGTATCCACTCAATTTTGCAACATCTTGAAGCCCCTAATACTTATGTCAGAGTCCTTTTTGTGGACTATAAATCGGCATTTAATACAATTATTCCAGTTAAACTTTTTGATAAGTTGGAGCAATTGGGGATTCAACACTCCCTTGCTTTCTGGATTTTGGATTTTTTGCAGAACAGAACCCAAGTAGTTAAAATTAATTATATACTTTCAAGTCGTAAGACAATAAGTGTGGGGGTCCCACAAGGATGTGTATTGTCACCATTATTGTACTCCGTATACACGAATGATTGTGTTTCACATTGTAATTCAGTGCACATTTTTAAGTTTGCTGATGACACTATATTGATTGGTTTAATAACAAATGATAACGAATCGGACTATAGAAGGGAGGTTTCTACACTGTTTGATTGGAGTTGCACTCATAATTTGAAGTTGAATGTCCTAAAAACAAAGGAAATTGTGTTTGATTTCAGACGGAGGACAAATGTTGTTTTGCCATTGACTATTAATGGTCAGGACATTGAAAATGTTCAATGTTTTAAGTTTCTCGGGACTACAATCTCTGCAACGTTAAAGTGGGATGACAACCTAAGAGGCATTATCAAAAAATCTCATCAAAGGCTTTTTTTCTTAAGACAGCTTAAAAAGTTTGGCATATCTAAAGTTGGTATGTTCAATTTTTATAGAGCTGTCATTGAAAGCGTGCTGACTTTTTCACTTATAGTGTGGTTTGGTAGCTCCACAGCTCAGCAGAGAAGTCAGATTAATAATATAACTCGGGTTGCTTCGAAAATTATTGGTTATGATCTTCCCACTATTGATGAGATTTATGTCTCACGTTTGCAGAAAAAAGGCTTAAAAATCCTGAAAGATCCTTTACATCCAGCCAGACACCTCTTTACGCCTCTTCCTTCAGGCAGACGCCTTAGAGCAATTCAAACTAAGTCCACACGGTTTCTGAACAGCACTTATTGTAGGATTGTTCACACTCTTAATTCCTCTGGTGTCTATGCATCTGTATTTCACTCCTTATAATTGATGGGACATATATAGCCGTGTATGTATTTATGTTTATGATTGTATTTTAATGTTTGTAATTATTGTTGATGAGCTCACCAAAGCAAATTCCAAACAACTAAGGTGTTTGGCAATAAATAAATATATATGTGCACTATTTGTAAGCAGCCCAGCTGCAATTGCTTTGGCAATACAAATGTATAGTTTTTGTTATGCCAATAAAGCACACTTAAATTGAAATTGAGAGAGAGAGTGTGTGTGTGTGTGTGTGTGTGTGTGTGTGTGTGTTTGCTGCGAGTGCAGTTAGAGACTTTTATTTTAAACTGTCGTGAGGCAGGAAGTGGAGCAGCGAGTATTGATGTGCGCATGCGCAGCAGCCACAGCTGCATCGCTCCTAGCATTGCCCGGTGTTCTCCGGTAGAAGGGTCTCCGGTGGAGTCTCCGGTATGGACGCGTGGAGATGTTCGGCTGTTTTGAAGAGAATGTGCTGCAGGAGAAGCGGCGCGCGCAGAGGCGTGTGCACGAGACAGCCTGCGCCCGCGCCGCGCGTCCGCTTCGCTCCGAGCCCCACAGGTGAAATCATAAATCTAATAATTAATATCTAAAACGAAGCGCGAGAAACACCACAGACCGAGGCAGCGGGTAAAGGTACAGCAGAATGAGTGAGCTGTAGATGAAATACTTTTGGTGGCGATGTTCTTGTGTGTTGTTAGTGTTAGTTAATGTCCTTTAATGTCCTTAAAGCTGCAGTACGTAACATGTTTGTTTAAAAATGATCTGAAACCAATATTTGAGCAAGTGCATAACCAGCCAGTGTTCACAACGATCGCCTTACTTTAGCCCGATTCACAAAGTTTAGCTTATAATAATGTTTTATGTGGCGGCAAGCGGTGTCCATCTACTTTACAACAGTTTAAATAAACTTTAAATAATAAAATGTGCATGTTTGTATTCTGTGGGGTAAACACAATTTGTGCACTGCTAATAGTTACATTTTTGTTATAAAATACATATTTAATTGAGTTTGATAGATTGCATTTGTAACAAAATATGCATGTTCCCGCCATATACCTTAGAGCAGGGGTTCCTGGAGCCTCCCAACATGTCTCCTTTGACTGACACCCATCTCAGGTCTTGAAGCTGCTGCTGATGAGCTGGATCAGGTGTGATGAGAAAGGAGCCGTGCAGTGTTGGGGAGGCTCCAGGAACCCCTGCTTAGACAGGTGTCATGGAATGGAATTGCAACAATATAAAAATGAACACAAATAGAGTGGTTATGTTGTGAATATAGAATGTGTCTCCCAAATTAATGTAGATGTGCCCATACGGTGTATAATGTGTAGTTGATAATTAAGTATGTCTTTATAGTACACTGTGTACTGAGTATATGTATGTGTATTTTGCACATTGTCTTCTGTACAGTCTGTAAATATGTACTGTCCATTTGTAAATTGTTGTTGTTTTTTTTTGCACTGTCTGGAGCACGCTCATAAGAATTTCACTCACCAAAGCACTTGTGCTGTGGTGATGTGACAATAAAAGTGATTTGATTTGAATTACTGTCTGTGGCGTCGCTGTCTGTGGTGTTACTGTCTGTGGCGTTACGGTCTGTTACTGTCTGTGGCATTACGGTCTGTTACTGTCTGTGGCGTTACGGTCTGTTACTGTCTGTGGTGTTACTGTCTATTACAATCTGTGGCGTTACTGTCTATTACTGTCTGTGGCGTTACTGTCTATTACTGTCTGTGGTGTTACGGTCTATTACTGTCTGTGGCATTACGATCTGTGGTGTTACTGTCTATTACAATCTGTGGCGTTACTGTCTATTACTGTCTGTGGTGTTACGGTCTATTACTGTCTGTGGTGTTACGGTCTATTACTGTCTGTGGCATTACGATCTGTGGTGTTACTGTCTGTGGCGTTACGGTCTGTTACTGTCTGTGGCGTTACGGTCTGTTACTGTCTGTGGTGTTACGGTCTATTACTGTCTGTGGCATTACGATCTGTGGTGTTACTGTCTATTACTGTCTGTGGCATTACGGTCTGTTACTGTCTGTGGCGTTACGGTCTGTTACTGTCTGTGGTGTTACTGTCTATTACAATCTGTGGCGTTACGGTCTATTACTGTCTGTGGCATTACGATCTGTGGTGTTACTGTCTATTACTGTCTGTGGCATTACGGTCTGTTACTGTCTGTGGCGTTATGGTCTATTGCTGTCTGTGGTGCTACTATCTATTACTGTCTGTAGTGTTACTTTCTATGGCGTTACTGTCTATTACTGTCTGTGGCGTTACTGTCTATTGCTGTCTGTGGTGCTACTATCTATTACTGTCTGTAGTGTTACTTTCTATGGCGTTACTGTCTATTACTGTCTGTGGTGTTACTGTCTATTACTGTCTGTGGCATTACGGTCTTTCCTGGTAACACCACAGATCCTATAGTAATGTGTTGTGTGGTTAATGTGTCGTGCTCAGGGTTTCTGCATCTCGGAGGACTCCGCACGGCTCTCTATAACTATCTGTTTGCCAAGCAGCACGGAGGAGCCTTCATTCTGCGACTGGAGGACACTGACCAGAGCCGCCTGATACCTGGAGCCGCAGACGATATAGAGGACATGCTGGAGTGGACAGGTGTGTGCGTGCATGTGTGTGTGTATCAGAAGCTCAGACACTAGTGTGTGTGTGTGTGTGTGTGTGTGTGTGTGTCAGAAGCTCAGACGCTAGTCTCTGTGTGTGTCAGAAGCTCAGACGCTAGTCTCTGTGTGTGTGTGTGTGTGTGTGTCAGATGTTAGTCTGTGTGTGTGTGTGTCAGATGTTAGTCTCTGTGTGTGTGTGTGTCAGAAGCTCAGACGCTAGTCTCTCTGTGTGTGTGTGTGTGTGATGCAGGTATCCCGCCGGACGAGAGCCGCCGCAGAGGAGGGGATTATGGGCCGTATGTTCAGTCCGAGCGTCTGCAGCTCTACTCTCAGGCAGCATCAGCTCTGCTTCAGACGGGACACGCCTACTATTGCTTCTGCTCCAATCAGAGGCTGGATCTGCTGAAGAGGGCGGTGCAGCGCAGCGGACTCGTCCCGCGGTAAACACACACTCAATACTCAGCCCAGGACGGTTTCTTCGAGAGCAGGGCACCGATATCAAGCTGATATAATAAACTACATTTTTTATTTTAATTATAACTTATCATTTTTAGTTAATATTTTAATTAATGTTTGAGAAATTTGCATAATTTAGCGTTAGGTTAGGGTTAGTAATATGCATGGCTAAGAACTATACTTGAACAACTTTAAAGATGATTTTCTCAATATTTAGATTTTTTTGCACCCTCAGATTCCAGATTGACTAATGTTGTCCGATCATAACAAACCGTGCATGGATGGAGGGCTGATGTGTTCAGTGGTTCCCGTCATCCGCAGGTATGATAACCGCTGTCGAGAGCTGCGTCCGGAGCAGGTGCAGCAGAAGCGCTCGGAGGGCGTCCCGTCTGTGATCCGCTTCAGACTGGACCCCGGCGCCGAGCCCTTCAGGGACCTGGTGTTCGGCTGGACGCGGCACGATCCGGCGGCGGCGGAGGGAGATCCGGTCATCCAGAAGGCCGACGGCTTCCCCACCTATCACCTGGCCAGCGTGGTGGACGATCACCTGATGCGGGTCAGTCACGTGCTGCGTGGCTCCGAGTGGCTGATCTCCACCGCTAAACACCTGCAGCTGTACCGCGCGCTGCGCTGGACGCCGCCGGCCTACGCTCACCTGCCGCTGCTGCTCAACCGCGACGGCTCCAAGCTGTCCAAGAGACAGGGAGACATCAGTGTCCAGCGCTTCCGCCAGCAGAGCGTGCTGCCCGAGACCCTGCTGGACCTCGTCACGCACGCCGGCTCCGGCTTCAGCGGTGAGTCTGACATCCACACGCCGACTTCTAGGGGTGGGTACCGAACTCGGTGCTTTTAAGGGTACCGACCGAATTGCGTCGGTGCTACGGAGTACCGGTTCACATTAAATCATTCGGCACCAAATTTAGAGAGCGAGGAGACCCTGTGACATGTCACTCCTGCAACTCTTTAAAGCACAACACACGGGGCAAACCCAAATGTGCTGAAGTGTTTACATTTCTAGGGTTACATGGTTTCCCCGAAGACGCGGACAGGTGTCCATTCATAAAAACAGAGTTTACTCTAAAGCGCGGAATATGAATATGAATGATTCAAAGTAACTAGTAACTCACTTTTCATTGGATACATTGTTCTCTTACTCAAGCAACTATTGGGATTATTACTTTTACATGAGTGATTATATCTAAAAGTACTTGTTTTACTTGAGTACAGTTCTTGGATACTCTACCCACCTCTGTTATTTGCATTATTGATCCACAGCCGTATAGCATTCATCCTTTTACTGAACAAAATGGGAGAAATGTAAAATAATGTCCTGCGTGTGCTCCTCCATATAAAAACAGCGAATGATGACCAGCTTCAAGTTTCCTGAAGATGCGATGATCTCAAGTTCTCGAAGCATACGATTGGCTTTGGTTAAAATACACATCACTTTTTAATGTTGTTCTTTTCTGCAGAAAATCGGATCGGTCGGCGTCTGGGTGAATTAGTTGGTGAATTTAACGTTTCCAAGATCACAACGCACTCGGCCCTGCTGGATCTGGACAAACTGGACGAGTTCAACAGGTTACGCTCCTTGGTTGTGTGTACTGTTACTGTGTGCACTGCGCTGTTCAATAGCTGTGATTGAGTGTGTGTGTGTGTGCAGGGTTCATCTCCAGCACAGGATCGAGGACGAGCAGAAGTGCGCTGTGCTGCGGGACGAGCTGCGTCAGCAGGTTCTTCACACACACGGCTCTGAGATCAGCGACCGCGCCGTCCTGGAGACGCACTACATACATCGAGTCTTGCAGCTGCGCAAGGTAGCCGAGCGAGCGTGCGCGCGCCACTGAGCGATGTCTGACT
The DNA here is from genome assembly GCA_003573665.1 of Oxygymnocypris stewartii. Taxonomy (NCBI): domain Eukaryota; kingdom Metazoa; phylum Chordata; class Actinopteri; order Cypriniformes; family Cyprinidae; genus Oxygymnocypris; species Oxygymnocypris stewartii. Next base: position 19,717 of record QVTF01007214.1, on the reverse strand, counting down.
GACTGAGCTCAACGTGTGTGTGTTTCAGGGTCACGTCTGCTCGCTGCGGGAGCTGGTCGATCACACACATGCGTTCCTGTGGATCCGGCCTCGAGTCACACGCCAGCAGCTGCTGGACGAGAGCGCAGAGGCGGAAAGCATCGCAGCGGCAGTCGTGCAGTGAATCTCTCTCTCTCACACACACACACACACACACACACACACACACACACGCGTGTTACTGGTGTGTTCGTGCATGTTGTGCTATTTGTGTCTGTGTATTTGTGGTCAGGCGGGTAGCGTCCGGTGGCTCGTTCCAGTCCACAGAGCGTCTGAACGCTGAGCTCAAGCTGATCGCCAGCAGACTGAAGCACACCAAATACAGCGGAGCGATGAGAGTGCTGAGACTCGCTCTGAGCGCACAACAGGTGACACACACAGACTCACATATATACTCACACACACACACACACTCTCTCTCACACACATATACTCACACACACACATATATACTCAAACACACACATATATACTCACACACACACACTCTCTCTCACCCACATATACACACACACACATATATACTCACACACACACATATATACTCACACACACACACATACTCTCTCTCTCTCACACATATACTCACACATTCTCTCTCACACACACATATATATATATACACTCACACACACATACTCTCACACACACTTACACATACTCACACACACATATATACACACTCACATACTCTCACACACATATATACACACTCACACATACTCTCATTCACACACTCTCTCTCACACACATACTCTCTCACACTCAGTAACGCTCTGCTCTGTGCGTCTGTAGCAGGGTCCCAGTGTGGCAGAGATGATGCTGTCTTTGGGAGAACAGGAGGTGTGTGTTCGACTTCAGAAAGCTCTGGAGCACTGACTGGAACAAACACACTGCGATCTGTGTTTAATAAAGTGGGTGTAAATATTGATCTGTGGTTTGTGTGTTTTAATCAGAACTCAGGGTGGCCATGGATCCTTAAAGTTTTAAATTCATGTTCAATGGGTCTTAAATATTTTTGGTCACATTACCGCAGAAATGTCTCCAGTCTGACGGACACAATCACTGGACAGACAGAAGATTCCTCCCCCCCCCCCCGCTGTACGGTACTGCGTGCTACAGCTAACGCTAGCTGACCCGCCTCCTAGCTAGTCTTTATGGAGAAATCAAATGTGTATGAAATGAGCAAAAGAGCTGAACGGCACAAAGAAATTCACTGAGGTAAAAATATTTTGTTTTTTATTTATAACATGATATAGATAAGCAACATACCATAATGAGGGAGCTATTTTATCTGTATATTCTCACGATTGTAAATGTTACATTGATTTTAGTTAAATATTCGTGTAATTAAGTTACTTACATTGTGACGCATTTACTCCACGCGGTGTAGTTCAGTTTGAAGTCGTCTAATGCGATGTCTCTGGGCCAAAAGCTCTGCATGAATGTGAATGTTTGACACCAAAGTGCAAACAGATGGCATACACCCCTCCATGTTTACAAACACAACACCAGGGGGCGTTGCTCTTTAGAGCTCTTTCTGGTTATTGATGTCAATGTACCGTTAATCTGAAAGCAACGTGTGATTGGTGCTTAACCAGGAAAGGTTTTTTGACTGTGTGAACAGCACATTTGTGTATTTCCCGGTAAAGTCTTTCTGGTAGTTTTACGGCGATTTACTGGTATTACTGTGTGAAAGGGGTAGTGTGCTCAAAAGTATGCATTCCCCAGTAATGATGCTGAAAATTCAGCTTTCATCACGAATAAATTACATTTTAAACTATATTCAAATAGAAAGTAGTTATTTTAAATAGTAAAACAGTTGCTGTACTCTCACTGTTCTGAAATACTCCCTGATACTGTATTTACAATAATGTGGTAATGAGGTTTGGTCTTAAATCTTCTATCAGGTGGTATTAAAAAAATGCTTAAATTGAACTTGATACGTGTAGACTAGCTCTGGAAAGGAGCGCGACTACAACCGCTTTTGGTGTTAGTTGAGGCTCGTCTTACAGTTTTCTGTGTTTTGGCTCATAATCTGTTCTGAACACAGAAACAGATGATGATTACAGAAGAACACACACAGAAAAGACGACAGTCATGACCTCCTGATGGTCTCGGTCCGGTGTGGACACGGTGAGACACACAAATGAACTGTCTAATATGTCAGTTTCTCAATATGTCATCTGCTGTCTGAATAATTTTTGGTTTGATTGGGGATTAATTCTTGTTAAAACTAAAGTAATTCAGTCAAGATCAGTGATTCTTTCATTTTCATGGATTAACTTTAAGGACACGACAGCTCTAGTAAATTAGGCGCGGTCACTCGGGAGGGAGGGATTTCAGTGAAAGAGTGATGTTACCTTCGTGAAACAATCCTTCTATCACGACTGCAGCTGGAAACTCATATTTCCCATCAGCCCACAAGTTTATTCAGATGAAAACTGAACACAGCGCTAAGAGAGCAGAGTGAACAACACGAACATGAAGAGATCAAAGCATCATCAACTAAATCAGTTCATCATTAGTATTAATCTGGAGTGTATCCACTATCTATAATACTGTAGGTCTTCACTGAGCCAATCTGTGTAGCTGTAGAAGCGCAGGAGGACTGTGACAGGCTCTGGGGTCAGGGGTCACTGCTCCTCGGTCTTCACCTCCTCATCCTGCGGCTCTTTCTCTGCCTCGCTCCTCGTCCTGCGGCTCTTTCTCTGCCTCCTCGTCCGCTCGAGCATTGGGCACCCACAGACCCGAGTCAATGCAGCGCTTCATGTGCTGTTTGGCCTCCTGCAGAACACACACATGTGATAAGAGCAGCCTCAGCACGACCTCCAGCTCGCGTCACACACTCTCTCTCTCTCACACACACACACACACACGTGATCAGAGCAGCCTCAGCACGACCTCCAGCTCGCGTCATACACACACACACACACACTCACACTGTCTCTCTCTCTCTCTTTCACACACACACTGACCGTGGGGTCCATCTTGCTGATGGCCTCCTGCAGCATCTGAATGTCTTTGTCGTCGAAGCACTTCTGCATCTCCTGTGGGATGAAGCAAGAGTGTTACACAAACCGCACCAGTGTTTCCTCGCGAGAGCTTCAATTGATTTAATATAAATCAATTGAAGCTCATTTGGCTATATATTGCTCAAGCAAGTGCAAACACATTTAAACAGTTTTAATTTAAAAAGCGCATGCAGCACAGCAGAAATAGACTCTGTGCAAAAAACGATCGCTGCAGCCGCACCGCTCCTGGAACGCAACCGAATGCAGTGTGAACGCTTTGATCCCTTAACATGGGTGTGCAAAAAAATATGCCCCGCAAACACTGCAAACAGAGTATGTGTGAATCCGGCGTTACTCAGCACTGTCTGCAGCTCTTCACCAGAGTGAGTGTGTGTCTCTCTGTGTGAGTGTGTGTGTGAGAGAGAAAGAGTGTGTGTGTGTCTCTCTGTGTGAGTGTGTCTCTATCTCGGTCTCTCTGTGTGTGAATTTGTTGAAGTAGAGGTTTCTTATGGATATGTATTTATGACAGTGAAGGAGAAAGTGCGTTTCTGTCTCGATCTCTCCTGTCTCACAGTGAACACACACTCTTTGCTCTCTGGGTAACCAGCTCTTTCTGTGTCTGCCCGTCTCGATGGCTAGTCTGTGTTCACTGAGTCTGTACTTGGTCAGGATCCGTCTCTGCTTTTTGTCTCTGACACTCTGAAGATAATCTTCCAATTAATAATTTGATTTTAGAGTTCGATAGAATTGTAATTTACTTTGTGTTTTAGTTTCTTGATCCCAATGTTCCAGATATGTATTTTTAGATTGTTTGATAATTTGGTTTATTTTGATGTTTAGGTGAGAAGCAGTTCTGGTCTGAGACTGGTTAGTGTTAGTAGAGTTAGTCCGGTTAGTAAGTCTCAGAACCAGCTGACTGAGTGGACTCTTTTCGGGGTTCAGTTCTTGGGTTTGTAATGCTTTAAAGTGTAGCGATTCTGTGGGACTTGATTTAAGATGCATCCAGAATGAGGGATCTTTTTTGTATATTAATAATCAATGGGAATCGGCCTAATTCTGCCCTGCATGCATTATCGAGTGTTTTTTCTTTGTAGTTTTAGGATAATTTTGCAGAATTCTGTGTGTAGGGCTTCTGTTTGGATGTCTGTCCCATCTAGTGTAGCTCTGATCACTAGATATAGCTCTGTCTCGGTTTTCTCTCTCTGTCTCTGTCTCTCTTCTCTGTGAGTGTGTGTGGTCTCTCTGTCTCGGTTTCTCTGTGTGTGTGTGTGTGTGTGTGTGTGTGTGTGGTGTGTGTTGTGTGTCTCTGTGAGTGTGTGTGTGTGTCTCTCTGTCTCTCTTGTGTGCGTGTCTCTCTGTCTCGGTCTCTGTGTGTGTGTGTGTCTCTCAGAGAGAGACTCACACACTCTCGGTCTCACAGAGAGAGACCGGTCCTCTCTGTGTGTGTGTCTCTCTCTGTCTCTGGGTGTGTGTCTGTGTGTGTGTGTGTGTTGTCTCTGTGTGTGTGTGTGTTCTGTGTCTCTGTGTGGTGTGTCTCTCTGTGTGTGTGTGTGTGTGTGTGTCCTCTGTGTGTGTCCTGTGTGTGTGTTCTCTGTGTGTGGTGTGTGTGTGTGTGTGTCTCTCTGTCTCGGTCTCTGTGTGTGTGTGTGTGTTGTCTGTCTCTCTGTGTTATGTGTCTTGCTGTGTGTGTGTGTCTCTCTGTGTGTATGTGTCTTGCTGTGTGGAGTGTGTGGTCTCTCTGTCTCAGTCTCTGTGTGGTGTGTGTCTTGTTGTGTGAGTGTCTCTCTGTGTGAGTGTGTGTCTCTCTGGTCTCTCTCTCTGTGTGTGTGTGTGGTGGTGGGGTGTGTGTGTGTGTGTGTGGTCTCAGTGTGAGTGTGTTTCTCTCTGTGTGAGTGTGTGTCTCCGTCTCTGTGGTGTGTCTCTGTGAGTGTGTGTCTCTCTGTCTCGGTTTCTCTGTGTGTGTGTGTGTGTGTGTGTGTGGTGTCTCTCTCAGTGTGTGTGTCTCTGTCTCTATGTGAGTGTGTGTCTCTCTGTCTCGGTCTCTGTGTGTGTGTGTCTCTGTGAGTGTGTGTCTCTCTGTGAGTGTGTGTGTGTCTCTCTGTCTCGGTCTCTCTATGTGTGTGTGTGTGGTCTCTCTCATCTCGGTCTCTCTCTGTGTGTGTGTGTCTCTCTCTCTCTCGGTCTCTCTCTGTGGTGTGTGGTGTGTGCGTCTCTCTCGTCTGTCTCTCTGTGTGTGTGTGTGTGTGCGTCTCTCTGTCTCTCGGTGTGTGTGTGTGAGTGTGTCTCTGTGAGTGTGCGTGTGTGTCTCTGTGAGTGTGTGTGTGTGTGTCTCTGTCTGTGTGTGTGAGTGTGTGTCTCTCTGTGCGTCTCTCTGTGAGTGTGTGTCTCTCTGTCTCGGTCTCGGTGTGTGGTGTGTCCTCACCGCAGGCAGCGTCTCGTACACCTCCACTGGATCCAGGCCGCCGGGCCCCAGCCGCTTCTGCCGCTCCTCCTCCTCGTACTCCTTCATGGCCTTCTCGATGCGGATCTTGGCTCGTCCCCGCACTCGCTCCTTGAAGGACTCCAGCTCATCAGTGAAGGCGTCCTGATACTGCTGGTCTGCGGTCTGACACGGGAGGAAGATCTGCTCATCACGTCTGACTCTCACAGAACCATGCCTCCATCACTTAAGGAAAATAGTCCAAAACCGTGGTATAATGAGCACACTCGCGCCCTAAAGAGAGCAGCCTGAAAAATGGAGCGCAGCTAGAGGAAAACTAAACTAGAGGTATTTCATATCGCATGGCAGGAATGTACCCAATCCTACAGAAAAGCATTAAAAAACTGCTAGATCTGATTACTTTACGTCTCTTTTAGAATAAAACAAACATAACCCCAGGTATTTATTCAATACAGTGGCTAAATAAAAAATATTATAACACCAACAGGTGTTGACATTTGCCAACAGCACATCAGTAATTACTTTATGAACTATATTACTTCCAAAATCAATACTATTAGAGATAAAACTGTAACCATGCAGCCGCAAGCTGCAGTATCACATCAAATAGTGCACTATAGATCCCCTGAGGAACAATTCCACTCATTCTCTACTATAGGAGAGGAAGAATTGTATAAACTTGTTAAATCAGCTAAACCAACAACACACGTTAGACCCTATTCCATCTAAACTACTAAAAGAGGTGCTTCCAGAAGTAGAAGCAGTAGAATAGATCCTCTTTTGGCTATTATTAATTCATCATTGTCACTAGGATATGTTCCCAAAACCTTTAAATTGGCTGTTATTAAGCCTCTCATTAAAAAACCACAAACTTGACCCCAAAGATCTAGTTAACTACAGACCGATCTTGAATCTCCCTTTTCTGTCAAAGATACTGGAAACGGTAGCATCCTCACAATTATATTCCTTCTTAGAGAAAAAATATATCTGTGAGGATTTCCAATCAGGATTTACACCATCTCATAGTACTGAGACTGCTCTTATTAGAGTGACACATGACCTGCTCTTATCATCTGATCGTGGTTGTATCTCTCTATTAGTGCTCCTGGATCTTAGCACTGCATTCGACACTATCGATCAAAACATTCTTTTGAGTAGACTTGAAAACTCTGTTGGCATTAGTGGAAGTGCATTAGCATGGTTCAAATCGTACTTATCTGACCGCCATCAATTCGTAGCAGTGAATGAAGAGGTATCATATCGATCACAAGTGCAGTATGAAGTACCACAAGGCTCAGTACTAGGACCATTACTTTCACGCTTTACATGTTACCCTTGGGAGATATCATCAGGAAATATGGGTTAGCTTTCACTGTTATGCTGATGATACTCAGCTCTATATTCTTCACGGCCCGGTGAAACACACCAACTGAGAAACTAACGAAATACATAGTTGATATAAAAAACTGGATGACGAGTCATTTCTTACTGCTAAATTATTTTAATTTAGATATTATTTTCCTATTTTGATATTGTGCAGTTGCTTTGACACAATCTGTATTATTAGGGCTATATACAATATATAAGGGCTATATAAATAAAGGTGACTTGACTTGACACACACTGCTGATGGATCTCTCCACACACACACACACACACCTTGATTTTGGCGAAGAACTGGCGGAAGCATCCGCGTGGATCCACCTTCAGACTCTTGGCGAGCTCCAGGATGAACTGCATGACGATGGTCTGATGGGCCACCTGCTCCATGAGCGCGTGTTTCTGACACACACACACACACACACGGGTCAATCACAGGTAACTTAAATCCCAAGAATAGATTAGTCTAGCCTGTTTTCAGTTAATGGACAGATATTGTAGCGCACCTCCCATTCAATAAATCTCAATGAGCATTGTGCTTTGGTACTTTAAATATGAAACAAAGTCTCTGGTTTCAAATTCTGTCCATTGTATTGCAGTATTCAAACATTAAATGCTGTTTTGGTGCTGGCTCTCTCTCACACACACACACACACACACACACACACTCTCTCCCTCTCACACACACACTCTCTCTCACACACACACTCTCCCTCTCACACACACACTCACACTCTCCCTCTCTCTCACACACACACTCTCCCTCACACACTCTCACACACACACAAACACACTCTCTCTCCCTCTCACACACACACACACACTCTCTCTCTCTCACACACACACACACTCTCTCTCTCCCTCTCACACACACACTCAAACACACTCTCTCTCCCTCTCACACACACACTCTCTCCCTCTCACACACACACACACACACACACTCTCTCTCTCTCTCTCTCTCTCCCTCTCACTCTCTCTCCTCTCTCCTGCACACACTCTCGGAGTTACCTCCTCCACCTCCAGATCGATGCACATGATGACCAGATAGTTGGCCGTTTCCTCGCAGACCAGGTGAGGATTGTCAGACAGGTACTTCTGAGAGTCGTCCCCAGCGCCGCAGCATCCCTGCACACACACACACACACACACACACACACACACAGTCCTGAGTCACTGCAGGGTGAGGGTGGTCTAAACCCTGGTTCACTCTTCCTGAGATCAGCTCTGTTATTAACTCGCTCCTCAGTGCTGGCTCCTGTGTTTGTATGAAGAGCGTTTCTGCAGGGCTGATCACTGTAGCCAATCACAGACATGAACACAACAGTCAATCAGAATACAGCAGCGTTTGTTCAGCACTCACCAATGGCTTCAAACCACAGAGAGTCAGTACAGAATAGAGGGTGACACGGGAGTGAATTCTCAAACCTCTCCCGTCCCACTCCCACAAAAATTTATCTCTTCCCGTCCCAATCCCACTAAAAACTGGGGGAAAATCCCGTTCCGTTCCACTCCCGGAAGAATGACTCCCATTCCCTCCCACTCCCATTTTTTTTATTTTGCCGAAATCTGTCAATTACAGTAATAATATAGTACAGATCACAGCGTGCCCAGCTTATTAGTTGAATAAAAACCCAAATGTAGTTTTTTGTTATTATATTGAACTGAAAGCCATCTTATGCACAGTGTTGCACAGATTAAATTTCATGTAAATCATCCATGCTAACACACACGTCTTCTATTTTTTTTTTGACATTTCACTCTCTATAGATATATTTTTCAAAGACGGAGTTTCTCGCTCAAGTTCACATGAGACCTAAAGCGCATCCTGTTTGCTTAAAAGCGCAACGTTTCGTTGTTATTCTGAGTGCACACAAATAAACGTAGAGTCTTTACAGATTCGAAAGATGTATTAGGCTACTTTTATCTGTATGACCAAGAATGACGGAGATGTAAGAGCAAGTGAGCGCACCGGAGCCTGTCCTGCAGCAAACGCGCTTCCACACAAACACTTCAATAGCGCACATTTCTCTAGGTTAACATCATATTGAGCGGCCATGTAAAGTTGCTACTACATACATCTTTCAGATGAAAAGCCATATTTGAGGTTGATGAATGATAGGTGAGCGTTTGGATGTCCTGCCCGATTGTATTACCACATAGACCAGCCGTTAACAATCTGTCCATCACGGACTGCGTCATTCTCTTAACCAGTCACACCAAAGCAAACAGGAGGAGAGCATAAAGAGACAGGGCAACTAGAATTGAGTTCAGAATTAAAATATACAGTTTATTTATATAAAAGGTATATTTGGTGTGTAAAGTTGGGTATCATTACTATTCCCGGTCCCGCCCACTTCCCGATTAAATTTTTTCCTGTCCCGTCCCAATCACGTAATTCGTAGTGATTTTGTTTCCCATTCCCGTGACCCGTGGGATTCCCGAAAAAATGTCAGCCTCTAGTACAGAAGAGAGCTTGTGCAGCAGACAGAGCTGAGTGTAGCATGAGAGAGCTGTATTCAGACCCTCACCGAAGTGTTTGATCTGCTTCTCGTGATTCTCCACGAAGCCCTTGTGTTTCTCCTCCTTCTGCTCCTCTGTCTCCTCCTCCTTCTCCGGCTTGATGTTGACCACGCTCTGAAACACAGAAGCAGAGCGTCAGTGGCGTGGTGTGGGAGTGTTAGCGTGTCTCGTGGAGCTAGCGTACCTTGCTGAAGCCCTCCTTGCTGAGCGTGTCCACGTTCCAGGGCATCTTCTTCTCCTCACGCCGGTGCTCCTCCACCTTCTTCTCCCAGGAGCGCTCCTCCCTCCTCAGCTGCTTCTCCTCCTCCTGGGCGGAGGTCAGCTGGGCTCTGGACTCAGGGGTGGAGACTGAGCTGAGCTCCTGCACTCTCCGCTGCGCCTCCGCCAGCCTCCTGCGGCTCTCCACCAGACCCTTCTGCAGCTCCTCGCCCTTCTGCAGGAACTCCCCCATACGATCCACCCGCGCCTCGGGGAAACACACACACACACACACACACGTCAGTGACACGCTCATATACACACTCACGTCAGTGACACACACACACACACACACACACGTCAGTGACACGCTCACATACACACTCACGTCAGTGACACACACACACACACACACACACACACACACACACGTCAGTGACACGCTCACACACACACTCACGTCAGTGACACACTCATGTCAGTAACACACTCACAAACACACTCACGTCAGTGACACGCTCAAACAAACACACACACACACACACACACACGTCAGTGACACGCTCACAAACACACTCATGTCAGTGACACACTCACAAACACACTCACGTCAGTGACACACTCACAAACACACACACGTCAGTGACACGCTCACAAACACACACACACACACACACACACACGTCAGTGACACGCTCACATACACACTAGGGCTGTGCGATTAATCGAAATTGAAATAAAATCGCGATTTGAGATTGCGCGATTTCTAAATCGCTTTATAGCTCGATTTTTTTCGCCCCGCCCCAAACTCCCGCAGTATGCTATCCGAACCAATCAGAATGCAGCAGAACAGAACAGACCGGGCATACAGACAGATAGTATGCTAAAGAAACAGTGAAGATGAGTTCAGAACAGGATAAGGACTTGGTGGCCAAACAAATGCATGTTGCATGCAGAGCAAACAGCGGGGAGTAGCGATCATATTTCCTTCAGAGCAGAGAGCGTCTTTCTGAAGATCCCGCTCCTCACTCATACGCTCAGCGCCACTTGCTCAGCACAAAATGCCCCTTTGGTAATTTGTTAATTCCAGAATCTGTGGAATAGGCTAAGCAATGTTTGTCTAAGAGCTAATGTTTCTAAAAGCAAATTCTAAAATCCTGTGAAGATTGACACGTTTTAATGGACCGCATTTCCCCGCAGTTTTGGTCTATTTTTAATTTTAGAAAGTGTTTCTTTTATTTACGCCACGAAATAATTATTTGTCAAGTGCATTTCATCTTGTGTGTGCTTTCATGGGCCAGATAAGTATTTTGTGAAATTCTATATCTGCTTTTCATCTTGTGTGCGTGTTTTGAATATGAAGCGTTGTTTTAATGGAAACGTATACTTTTTCATTTATTTAATTTTTTACGCAAATGTTCTAAGTGGCTTCAAAACAAGACACGTTTTTAAATTAAGATTTTAAACGTTATACATTTAAATTAGGGATGTTCATTTCGGTTATTTTTCCTAACCGTTAACCGACAAATATTATAGAACTGAATTAAATTAAAAAGAATAAGTGTCTGTGACCCGTTAAAAATACTAGCATCTGTTTTTCGGGGATTAATTTCACATGCGCAAAAAGCAGCAAACAACAGAAGGAGGATTCACCTGATCATATCATTACATCACGCACCTGCAGCACTTCTGCAAGCAGAGAACAACTTAATTCACCTAGATGCTGGGTTGAGCCTTTTGGGTCATTTTTTGGGGTTATTTGTTCAGTGTTTGGGTAGTTTGTGTACATTTTATTTTATTTATAAAATTGTTTCTGTCAGTATATTGTTTAAATCTATGCAGAGCAACATTCGCGGTGTGAGTCACTAAACGAACGTCGTGTCGGTCTTATTGCTTGATAAAGAGTCTGATGCTTTGCATAAAATAACGATTATATTTATAAAGATACAGAACACAAATACTTTGGATGTTAAAACATGTCCTCAGAGCTGTTGACTGTTTGTTTTTGGTCAGGTAATGAAGGCAATCGCAGTTCATTTTGTCCATGAGTGAAGCGCAGGGCGGCGGTCTCATCCGTGATCAGTTCCCGCCGAACACGACTCCAGCTCGGCGTGAGAGCCAGCGCCGTTACGGTGGAAGCACAATTACAGAGCGGTCGATTTACTCGTGAATTACATCGGTTTAATGTTTAATCTTTACTTCTAATGTTTGTTAAACGAGATTAAATAGGCAATTATAGCTTATAAAAACAAGCAAATGAGAAATAAAGGAAGTTATCACGTCTGGAGTATTTTACAGAAGTTTAGAGGATTTAAGTTAATCTGTAAATATTATTTCATGCATAAAGTAAAAAAAAGAAAAAAAAGCGAATATTATAATAGAAACGAATAAAGCCATTAGCTGAGTTAAATCATCCATTAATGATGGGTTAAATAAACAATCAAATTTACTGGGTAAAATTAACCCCAAATGTAGGCTACTCTTTTACCCAGCCCAGATTGGTTTGTTTTGAACCCAGGGTTTTTAGAGTATGCAGAGTTTGTTCATTATTGTGCCGCGCGAAATTAAAGCAGACGGCAGAAAGATGCCTTCTATTCTTTTTCTTATTTTACAAAAAGCAAAGATAATTTTTTTTATTGTTTATGTACACAAATAAAAGCAGACCTTTTACAATTCCGATTATCTTCATGACCGAGGAGTTGCTTCCACTGTTGGAAGAGGAATAAATACAGTTTAAGCTCATTTAAACATTCTACCAAATGCAGCCTGTTCATTATCATTATAAAACAACCGGTCAAACATATGAAAAAACACACTGCTCTGTTTAAATATGTAGTCAAATCTGTGCTGTTTAGCGTTATCACCGTACCGCCGTGAAGTTATGCAAAACATTTAGTTTTATGTGAATATTGTAAGGGTAAATAAATAAAAGGTAAATAATATGTTGGCATTTAAATACCGCGAATACGGGAACATTTGATTTTGTGTTGAAGGAGAGACCCAACATTGGTTTCAGTTTTGTTTTAGCCTAAAATTATTAGTTTTGGTTTGTCGTTATAGCTTCTTATTTTTAATTCTTGTTATTTTCTAGCCTACTGTTAATTGTAAGGATTTGTTATGGAGTGAGGGGAACTAAAATTGCCTAGCTATGTTTACAGTGTTTATTATAATGTTTGTAATTCGCGTCAGCCTATTTCTGAATGAAATAATAAAATGCGACTTATAGGCTACTTGTTTTTTTCTCTCTCTGGCTCTCTCTAAAAAACTTGTTTTTTATACGTGTATAGCTTATTTTAACCATGCAGCAAACCTTTTAAAATATTTTGATAAATTACTAAAATAAATAAATAAGTACATTTAAACCGTTTAACTGATTGTATTAATGGGTCAAAATTATTATCGGTTGGTTAAAGGTTAATTAACATCCCTAATTTAAATGAACAATTTCACTCTGAAACATAACCTTTTCTTATCGGACTACTGCTTTAATTGAGACATTTATTCAATAATGTCACTATAAACAGGAAAAAAATAAATATGCCTAATCTTACTGGAGACATTTAATGTGAGCGCGTGATCTGAGCGGATTCGGTTTACCGGTGAGCGTGAGCGGAACATTAGCGGAGCGTTTGCTTTGGCCGTGAACGACTGAGCGGAGCGCACACACACACAGCGGGATATTGAACCGCTCCGCTTTGCTCACATGCTCTGGTTGCATCTTGTTTTGTTGGATTTGATTACTCACATATAATTAATATATATATATATGAGAGCTTTCCTGTAGCTCAACTGGTAGAGCATGGCGCTAGCAACGCCAAGATCATGGGTTCGATTCCCAGAGAAAGCAAGAGCTGATAAAATGTAGAAATTTGAATGCAATATAAGTCGCTTTGGATAAAAGCGTCTGCTAAATGCATAAATGTACATGTAAATATATGTATTTTGCCATTTGTCTGTTCTAGAGACATGTTACAACTTTTTGGGAAAGGTCTAATTGGTTTTCTTTGGAAATATGTTTCAAATTCACACAGAATGCATTTATAACTGTAAAGGTCAAGGTTTCTTTATTTGTCACATGACAAATTATACAGGGTATAATCAAAAGTGAAATGTAGGTCAAATCAGGTCCGCTCAGTGGACAGTGCAAAGAATAAAAATGATATAAAAGTAACACCACACAAGAGCATATATATATATAGGTAAAAAAAGAAATAAGAGTAAAATGTGTAATAGAATAAAGAAAAGTGCAAAACAAGATGTGCAAGACAAGATGTGCAAAAACAAGATGTGTAAGATAAAGCATGTCTGTTTGTGTCAAAATCGTGATTAAAATCGAAATCGAAAAAAAAATCAAAAAATCGTGATATATATTTTTTGTCCATATCGCACAGCCCTAATACACACTCACGTCAGTGACACGCTCACATACACACTCACGTCAGTGACACTCTCTCACATATACACTCACACACACGTCAGTGACACACTCACACACACATCAGTGACACACTCACACACACATCAGTGACACACTCACACACACATCAGTGACACACTCACACTCACGTCAGTAACACGCTCACATACACACTCACGTCAGTGACACTCTCTCACATATACACTCACACACACGTCAGTGACACACTCACACACACATCAGTGACACACTCACACACACATCAGTGACACACTCACACACACATCAGTGACACACTCACATACACACTCACGTCAGTGACACACTCACAAACACACTCACGTCAGTAACACGCTCACATACACACTCACGTCAGTGACACGCTCACAAAGCACACTCACGTCAGTAACACGCTCACATACACACTCACGTCAGTGACACTCTCTCACACCCACACAGATACACACTCAAACAACACGCACAGATACACACAAACTCATACACACACACAGATACACACACACTCAAACAACGCACGCACACACACACACACACATTATTATTTAGCAGATTATATTATCCAAAGCGAAATTACTTTTTTTAATGTGTGTTCTAGTGTTGTCACGATACTGGAATTTCTAACTTCGATACGATACCTTGAAAAATATCGATATTCGATACCATTTTCGATACCACGGAGAAAAAAACTGCCACAGCATTAAGGGGATAATTTTTTATATTTTTTATTTAAAGATAAATATAACAAGTCTAGAACTGACAACGAGGTATATTTTACATGAACAAAAATGTCTTGAGGTAGTGCACTTGTTCAAGGTGTAGTGTCTAGTGTAGGTTGTGAGTGTGTTGTTTTTGTTGCAGGTCGAGTCTCATATTCTTTCTAGTGCTACAAGATTATGCCAAACTTAAATAAACATTTTTTTTTTCTTTTTAGACCACACTTTTAAAATGAACTGAACTATCTAACTAATCGTAGAACTTAAGTTAATGGTAATAGATATTTGTTAACATTAGTTAACATGAATAAACAATGAAAAATACTTCCAAAACATGTATTAATCTTAGTTAAAAGTTAATTTAAACTAACATTTACTAATACATGTACTAATTAAATTACAAAGTTCTATCTGTTAATATTTTTTTTCATTGGACCAGAGCGAACATGATCCGTTGTATTTTTATTACCTACTGTTATCAAATATTAAAATATACTGTAGCAAATGCATTGCCCATCGTTCATAAATGCTGGTTAATACATAACATTATTTGATGAACAGATTTTAATGCCGGATTCACATATCACCGCAAACGTGCGTGCATCACACGCGAAAACAATGCTCACTGGATCGACATGAAGACAAATTGCAGAATTTATGTAATATTTTTTTTAATGAACAAGTTAATTTACATTTGACCACAGTTAAAGTATTTAAAGATTCACAGTTAGAGATTCCTCAGTCAGATTATATTAACTTTAAGAATTACGGTGAAAAAACGAGACAACACTCATATCAGCAACAATACTAGGCCATCTTGGTTAATGTTTCAGTAATGTTAAAATAAACAGTTACCAACCTCTCGAAAGTCTTTATATAGATCCGGGTGTCTGTCTTTCAGGTGCTTTGCTATAGACGGTTTGATCGTGCGCACGCGCCCGGACCGAAGTTAACTTCCGGTCTGTGTTTGTATATCGGGCTGGTTAGTGGCGCCGGCTACAAACACAGTTAAAGTGACGAGTAGACTGAAGTTGGGCTCAGGTTGTTGTGCTGTGGGATGTGTTTCACATACATACATTTATTTATTTGTGGCGACCCACCAGAATATCAAAATTTTACCAAAAGGCTTTGTTGAAAAACATGAGCACGTAATGCACGTTTAGAAATCAAAATGAGGCGCAGGTGTTTTTATATCACTGTATTTCTGAAGGAACACTGTCTTTAGAAAATGTTTGATGTCATTTTCATTTCATCTTGCATGTTATATGTCTGATAAAGCAGCGTTTGTAAACTCAGTTTACAGCCGTTACCGGGCGCAAAACCTCTAACGTTAACGTTATTTCTCCCGCTTTTAAGCGGTCTCCTGCTGGCAGAGTGAATTTGGCATTTTTAATAAGTCCGTCCAAGTAGTTATTGCTGCATCTCAGTCCGTATGATTTACGAAGCAAACATTATTTTGCTTGTTATAAAAAAAAAAACAATCTACTCCAGAGGGACCTAGCTGTTGTTATTGATTCTATTGGAAGTCTACCGGAAGTTAGTTTGGGCCACAAACACGCGCAATGCGCAGTACCGTTTGTTTATGTTGTTGCCGTTGAAACCGTCTATATTAGAGGTGTTAGCGCCTTTTGTTAGCACTGCTCTGTTGCAACTCTTGGATATTGGCTTGCTTGTGTCCTTCGGCTTTCCATGTTCATTTGCTTCATATCCAAAATATTTCCAGATAGCACTCCTGCTGTGCTCTTTATCAACCAAAGCCGGTTGCGGAGGCGCCGCACTCGCTATCTTTATATTCACTTCACTTTTGCTATTTAACCAGAGCGAATGAGACGAGACACGAGACAGGCACTGCGGTCACGTGTGGTGTTTGTCAACGCGCCTTTGGAGAGAAGTGAAAGTGACAGCTCGGCTAGGATCGGTTGTATCGATACTTCGGGAAATTAGTATTGGTACCGTTCAGATATTTCAGTATCGATATTTATCGAAATATCGATATTTTTGACAACACTAGTGGTGTTCCCTGGTTGTGTGCGCATGTATCCGTGTGTGTGTGTGTGTGTGTGTGTGTGTGTATCTCTGTGTGTTTGCGAGTGTGTGTGTGAGAGAGAGAGAGAGTGTGAGTGTGTGTGTCTGTGTGTGAGAGAGAGAGTGTGTGTGTGTGTATCTCTCTGTGTGTGTGTGTGTGTGTGTGTGTGTGTGTGTGTGTGTGTGTGTGTGTGTGTGGTGTGTATCTCTCTGTGTGTGTGTGTGTGTGTGTGTGTGTGTGTGTGTGTGTATCTCTCTGTGTGTGTGTGTGTGAGAGAGAGCGGGTTAACAGCTTTAAGTTCCTCGGTGTTCACATCACTGAGGATCTCACATGGTCTGCTCACACAGATGCAGTGCTGAAGAAGGCACATCAGCGTCTCTTCTTCCTGAGACGGCTGAGGAAGTTTGGAACGAGCCCCAGAATCCTCAGGTCCTTCTACACCTGCCACTGTGGAGAGCATCCTGACCGGCTGCATCAACGCCTGGTTGGAAACAGCACCGCTGGCAAACCGCAGGGCTCGCAAAGGGTCGTGCGAACTGCCCGCCACATTGTTGGAGGTGAGCTTCCCTCCCTCCAGGATATCTACACCAGGCGGTTGTACAAGGAAAGCTCGGAGGATTATCAAAGACTCCAGCCACCCGTCCACAGACTGCTCTCTCTGTTGCCCTCAGGGCGACGTTTCCGCAGCATCCGATCCCGACTAGCCGACTGAGGGATAGCTTTTTCCCTCAGTGCTAATGAACAGTCAGAAATAACTCACCTACATCACACTCCCACTCACACAACATGCCATGCACTGCCACATTAACACCAGTTTTACCGGACTACACACTGCACTAACACATCTGCTATCACTGGACACCATACAAACAGCACCACGACATTGCATATGCATAATCTGTTGCACCTTTGCACAACTATCTGTTGCACAAACCATCTGCTGTAAATGTATAATTTGTTGCACCTTCACATATTACTATGCATAGATGTGTACATAATGTAGATGTGTACATACGGTGTATAATGTGTATGTGTCTGGAGCACGCTTGTAAGACACTTGTGCTGTGGTGATGTGACAATAAAAGTGATTTTGATTTGAGTGTGTGAGTGTCTGTGAGAGTGTGTGTGTGTGTGTATGTGTGTGTGTGTGCGTGTGCCTGTGATTGTGTGTATGTGTGTGCGTGTGTATGCGTGTCTGTGAGTGTGTGTGTGTGTACGTGTGCGCACGTGCGTGTGTGTGAGTGTATGTGTGCGCGTGCGTGTATGTTCGTGTCTGTGAGTGTGTATGTGCGTGTCTGTGAGTGCGTGTGTATGTTCGTGTCTGTGAGTGTGTATGTGCGTGTCTGTGAGTGCGAGTGTGTGTGCGTGTCTGTGAGTGTGTGTGCGTGTCTGTGAGTGTGTGTCACCTGGTGTCTCCAGCGGAACAGGCTCGGTGTGTCGATGTTCGGGTGTGTATCATCTTCATCATCAGAAACCTCGATATGATCCCACACACTGTAATCGATGGTCGTCATGACGGTCACGTACGCGTCTACTCCGTTATAAAGTCGCGTGCAATCGCTACTATTATTATTATTAGAGTTCTTATTGTTATACTGCTGTGTGTTTGTCTCGCGCACCGCCGCTCTTTCTGGAACTCTCCTTCACTTCCGCTCACAGTGACGTCATCGCCGAGCGCCGCGAAGCAGCGGACGTCACTGTCTGGAGACGTACTCTATTAATATTAATAATAATTATGATTATTATTATTTATCACCCTATGCCACTGAATGGCGTTCGTCTTTGACATGTTCAGATACAGATATAAAAGCACACTTACCTGAAATCCTGTGATCTCTTTCCCTCTCGCAGATCAATTACAACAATCATATAAATATATATATATAAATATAAGGGGTAGGAATCTTCAGACACTTCACGATCTGATTTCAAAACGATTATTGAGACACATATTTCCCCAATTAATTATTTACATTTTAACTAAAATGTAAGTTTCTATGCTTTAGTTAATGAATCTCTGTGTGTCTGCACTGTTTCACGATTCACTTTAATTACGATTAATCATGGTCAACTCAAAAATGTAATTTTTATGACATAAGATCTCGTAATAACGAGAACCCTAACCCTTAATTACATCTTTTCTCGTTAAAACTACCTCGTCATAAAAACGATATGTTTTCCGTTATAATAGATATATGGTCCATTATGTGAGGGTTTGTCGCCACAGTCAGACATAAATGAAGATCTGCACGCTACTGAATTGAAATACACTGTTTCAGATCTATTTAATGTAATGGTTTTAATTGTAGTGGCATGTTAATTAGGATTAATCTCCAATCTGTCTATAATATAGTGCTATCCAATAACTGCACCCAGACATGACTTGTTTAGGCTATAAATATGATCAGATCAAAACGATTCGAATAATCGACTTCAGGCTCGGAATATTTCTTTAATTGAATGACTGAAGTTTGATTTAACAACAAATCGATATGAACAATAAAGAGAATGTCTAATAGGCTAATAATAATAATAACGTCTCAGGTTACGTATGTAACCATGGTTCCCCGAGTGGGGAACGAGACACTGCGTCCCCTAGGGGTCGCTATGAGGAACGATATACACACGCCACCATGCTGAGGGGAGCGCAAGCCAATTTCGCGCTAAAGGCGAGCACTAAGCCAACTCTACCAGGCTAAGGGAGTTGTCCCTGGGACGGTTGACGGCTGTCAGTGACATTATCCCCTTCGGCCAATGACCTAAGCTGCATACCCTAAACTTTACCTGCTAGGTGCCGGGACTACCGGACCCAGGTAGAGCTCAAAGGCTTGGAATCAGAGAAAGATTCGTTTAAGGGGATATGGCCAAGCGCCTAGTGGTAGTAACTAGTGTAGTCACCCAGGGTGCTACCGCTTGCTCTGCACAAGCTCGCTGAGGGAAAGGTCT
>QVTF01007213.1:0-26120 GCA_003573665.1 Oxygymnocypris stewartii | reverse complement strand
CTTTTCAACACATTTCACCTGTTTGTGTTCACCTGCTTCTCCAGATCACTGATTCATGAGTACTGGAACAAAACACTGCACGACTGATCATTCTCATGAATCTTTTCAACACATTTCACCTGTTTTGTGTTCGCCTGCTTCTCCAGATCACTGATTCACGAGTACTGGAACAAAACACTGCAGAACTGAATCATTCTCATGAATCTTTTCAACACATTTCACCTGTTTGTGTTCGCCTGCTTCTCCAGATCACTGATTCACGAGTACTGGAACAAAACACTGCAGACTGAATCATTCTCATGAATCTTTTCAACACATTTCACCTGTTTTGTGTTCGCCTGCTTCTCCAGATCACTGATTCACGAGTACTGGAACAAAACACTGCAGACTGAATCATTCTCATGAATCTTTTTTTCACCTGTTTCCTTCTCCAGATCACTGATTCACGAGTACTGGAACAAACACTGCACAAACTGAATCATTCTCATGAATCTTTTTTCACACACATTTCACCTGTTTTGTGTTCGCCTGCTTCTCCAGATCACTGATTCACGAGTACTGGAACAAAACACTGCAGAACTGAATCATTCTCATATGAATCTTTTCAACACATTTCACCTGTTTTGTGTTCGCCTGCTTCTCCAGATCACTGATTCATGAGTACTGGAACAAAACACTGCACGACTGAATCATTCTCATGAATCTTTTCAACACATTTCACCAGTTTTGTGTTCGCCTGCTTCTCCAGATCACTGATTCATGAGTACTGGAACAAAACACTGCACGACTGAATCATTCTCATGAATCTTTGTGTTCACCTGCTTCTCCAGATCACTGATTCATGAGTACTGGAACAAAACACTGCAACTGAATCATTCTCATGAATCTTTTCAACACATTTCACCTGTTTGTGTTCGCCTGCTTCTCCAGATCACTGATTCATGAGTACTGGAACAAAACACTGCAGAACTGAATCATTCTCATGAATCTTTTCAACACATTTCACCTGTTTTGTGTTCGCCTGCTTCTCCAGATCACTGATTCATGAGTACTGGAACAAAACACTGCAGAACTGAATCATTCTCATGAATCTTTTCAACACATTTCACCTGCTTTGTGTTCGCCTGCTTCTCCAGATCACTGATTCATGAGTACTGGAACAAAACACTGCAGAACTGAATCATTCTCATGAATCTTTTCAACACATTTCACCTGTTTTGTGTTCGCCTGCTTCTCCAGATCACTGATTCATGAGTACTGGAACAAAACACTGCACGACTGAACTGAATCATTCTCATGAATCTTTTCAACACATTTCACCAGTTTTGTGTTCGCCTGCTTCTCCAGATCACTGATTCATGAGTACTGGAACAAAACACTGCACGACTGAATCATTCTCATGAATCTTTTCAACACATTTCACCTGCTTTGTGTGTCGCCTGCTTCTCCAGATCACTGATTCATGAGTACTGGAACAAAACACTGCACGACTGAATCATTCTCATGAATCTTTTCAACACATTTCACCTGTTTTGTGTTCGCCGGCTTCTCCAGATCACTGATGCATGAGTACTGGAACAAAACACTGCAGAACTGAATCATTCTCATGAATCTTTTCAACACATTTCACCTGTTTTGTGTTCGCCTGCTTCTCCAGATTACTGTTTTACTCTGACTATCACTCTGTATCGACTAATACAATTAGATACAACAATAATTTCTCAAATATTTAGTACAAAATGTACTGATACAATTAATAACTTCAATGAAATGAGATAACTGGATGCTTTCAGCTGATTTGCAATTGAACTGTCACTAACTTAATAGTGAAACTATTTAAAGGGGACCTATTATGCAAAAATCACTTGTATAAGGTGTTTGAACACAGTTGTGTGGCAGCAGTGGAATGTTTATTTGTAAAGGCTAGCACTGCTAATGCCTGAGCTCTTGAAGCTCCGCCCTCTTTTCCGGGAGCAACAGCTCATTTGCATTTAAAGCAACACTCAAAATCAATGCATACCCTAAAAGGGGTAATTTTAACAAGCTATTAAAAATATCTGTGGGGTATTCTGAGCTAAAATTTCAGATATATGCTCTGGGGACATCAGACATGTATTGTCTTATTTTACATCTTTTAAAAAGGGGCATAATAGGTCCCCTTTAAAATATAGTGAATTAAACAAATAGATAATCAATTAATATAAAAAATCTATCAGATAAAAACAGATAAACATCTAATGAATAATATAAAAAAACATAAATAAATACCCTAGCTTAAAAGTAATATATTCTAAATACATTTATTTTATACTAAGTATAGTTCAACTCTATTAACATTTACTGACAGATAGTAGAGACTTACCGATATAAAAAATATATTTAAACATTATTTGGCATACTACTCGTGCACAATACACATTTCCTATGTCTAAAATGTGTTTTAATGTAACTTTTGATTAAGATTGTGTGATCTTTGAATAATATCAGTCTTTAAATGCAAAATATTTAAAGTGTCCCTGAAGTATACTTGCAATAGTTCCACTTTAACACAATCAAATATACTTCAGTGTATCTTTATGATATACTTCTGCACAATTAAAGAGCATTAAATCGGCCTACAAAATTACTTGTTCCAATTTAGCAGACTTTAAGTATACCAGTTTAGTGTACTAAAAGTACCACTGCAGGGCATTTTATTAAGTACATAAATATGAAAATTTACATTTAACATTTATCAGACGCTTTTATCCAAAGCGACTTATTCAGGCTACACATTTTTTGTCAGTATGTGTTCCCTGGGAATCGAACCCACAACCTTTGCGCTGCTAACGCAATGCTCTAACCACTGAGCCACAGGAACATCTATGTTCCATGAAAATGTATTTGTAGTATACTTAGCATGAAATAAACACATTTCAAATATATTTAAGTATATTTATTTTTCACTAGCGTAGCTAAAACAGATTTGTGTTTGCGAGCGGTTATTAGTTGATCATCATCAGCAGATGTGTCTCCTAAAGCCTCCCAGAAGTGCATGTTCAGGTTTGCAATCACACACAAGCGAAGCTCCTGCCTGAAGATCAATGGAGCGCTGTGACTCTGATTAAGGCCTTGTCTCCAGAGCGTTTCTCCGGCCGCGGACGCACGGATCAGCGAGGTCTTTGAAGTGGCTCTTTCAGACGGGGTGAAGCGGTGTGCTTGAGGAGGTGATGAACGAGCTGATGAGAGCTAGAGTGGAGGAGTCGAGCGAACGCCGGCGTCAGCGACAGCTACTGGACGTCCGGTCACACTCGTAAATCACGCTGACCTCCAGAGGTGTGAGAGACATGCTCATCTTCTGCTCTGTACTCAGGAAACATGAGGGATTTCTCTTCATCATTATCTACAAAATGCGACCATCTGACTTCAGAAGGGCTTGGGCACACAGACTGATGGACGTGGCATGGGATTGTACTTGAAATACAAGTTATTATGATGAAGTACATCAGAATACAAACTATTGCTTTAGGATTTATGTTGGGAGAGATCATTTGGTACATACAAATTACATTTACTAAATTTGGTCACAGAGCACGAGTCTTATACAATTAATTCTGGAGTTTCTCACTTACACACAACTGAAGGCAGAAGAAATACAAGACAAAACAGAAACAAATCAGGTCTACTGACACCGAGAGTGAACTAAATAAAGCACTTTGTTCATTCATTTGTTAAAATAATCTGGCATAAAATAGATTTCACTCGTTTTAAATGTAAAATAACTTGCCTGACAATAAAGATTTATTAATAAATTACACTTTACTATTTTTATTTCAAGTAACAAAAAAAAAAAAAAAAAAAATCAAAAATAAAGGAAACGTTTCTGTAATTTCTTACTCACATAAAGTCAATTCAAGCACGCTGTATTTTTTCTGTTAAAATTAAAAGACAGTTTGTCATGTAGCTTTTACATACGGTAGTTTATAGTGACCACGCCACGGTACAAACACATCTGAATAAATAAACAAACAAATAATGGATAAACTAAAAAAGATCAAAACTAATCTTTACATAAAACAAACATACCAACAAACAAACAAATAA
Source organism: Oxygymnocypris stewartii (assembly GCA_003573665.1). NCBI lineage: Eukaryota > Metazoa > Chordata > Actinopteri > Cypriniformes > Cyprinidae > Oxygymnocypris > Oxygymnocypris stewartii. The sequence goes on along the minus strand of QVTF01007213.1, from coordinate 22,037 downwards.
ATATGGATACAAATAAAAACAAAAAGATACACTAATATTTACATAAACATAATATAGACAGATCTATCTATCTATCTATCTATCTATCTATCTATCTATCTATCTATCTATCTATCTATCTATCTATCCATATATCATCTATCTATCCATCTATCTATCTATCCATCTATCTATCTATCTATCTATCTATCTATCTATCTATCTATCTATCTATCTATCTATCTATCTATCTATCTATCTATCTATCTATCTATCTATCTATCTATCTATCTATCTATCTGTCTGTCTGTCTGTCTGTCTGTCTGTCTGTCTGTCTGTCTATCTATCTATCTACAGACTCTATCTATCTATCTGTCTATCTGTCTATCTGTCTGTCTATCTATCTATCTATTTTACTATGTAAAAAAATTACATTGTACAATATTTCAAATATAAAAATGATTATTTGAAATTGTAATAATTCCACACTTTTACAGTATTTTAGAACAAATAAAGGCAGCCTTTGTGAGCAGAAGAGACTTCTTAAAAAACATAGTTAAACTTTAATGTGCTAATTATGTGTAAACTGAAGAATCTGTGACATGACTAAGCGACACAATAAACATACACACATAACTGCTACTGAATTCACTTCTCCAAATGTGTATTCCTGTCATCTGAGCAAGAAGACAAAGCAAACGCCTGAAGAAAGCTGCGGCCTCCTGTACCTGGACATCACGTCTGAGTCCATGTCCTTGTGTACATCTCTGCAGCTCATCCACCTTCTCTCCCATCAGCCCACAAGACACGGGTGGAGGAGAGACACAAAAAACGTTTGGGGCTAAAAAGAGAGAAATAATTGGATTCCCAGCTTCCACCTCCTCCTCCTTCCCCCAAGTGTCGGACACCCCTAATTAACAACAGAGAGAGTCAGAGAAAGCCTGAAGAAAAAAATCTGCTGTTTGGATTGAACAAAAAAATGACCGGCAACATATTGTCTCCTTCACGTCCACGCGGGCTAATAACAGCTAGTGGCTGCTGCACGAGAACGAGAAGGCGTCAAAACCTGGCAAAGTCACTCATTCATAAAATCTCAATGTGTGACTCTAGCTCTAATTACAACCCACGTCAGCCTCAATTAGACCACAGCTTTTCTCTCCGCGTTAACTCTTAATTAATGTATCGCCGGTTAATTACAGGTTTGTGAGAGGGGCTCTGTCAGACGGTCGCTGCTTTTCTCAGCGGGGGGTGCTTTACATGAGCTCTGTTCCAAAACCCGGCGAGCTGCCTTCTAAGACAGCATACTAACTCAAAGGACCCTCATAAAGAGAGAGTTTAAACGCTCTAAAAGTTACTAGTTATCGAGTCATGATTGATTTCAGTTGAGTTTAACATGAGCATATTTTACGTTTATGATACTTTTAAAAGAATAAACACACATACCAAACTTAATGGGTGTATTATGTCAACATTTTTCAGTGTTTAATGCAAAGTAGGCTTAAAATAATAATAATAAAAAAATTCACAGAATGCCTTAGAATAACGCCTAAATGAAGTTGGTTTCAGAAAATGGACTTTAAGTCACTGGATTTTAGAACAGAGACAGTTTTACAAAATTGCAGTTTAATGACAAAAAAAAAAAAGTTTACAACAAATCATTTGATTTCATTTTCACACAATAAGTGTGAATTTTGTTTATTTAACAATATTTTAATATTTTATTTTAATGTATCTGAGACAAGGGCAAAACAATATTAAATTAACTTTTATTTATAAAGGGATATTTGAAAATTGAAAAAGGAGGATGTTAAAAAGTGCTTTTAATGTTGATTTCATATACTGCTTATATATGGACAATTTTTGGATAAAAAATATATGGACAAAATCTGCACATATTTGATTAGCCTAATCTGATTTAAAATACTATTTTATAAATATTTATGTTTACAGAATTACATAAAATTGTACTATAATAACCAACACTCACTTCTAGTCTGTCTAAAAAAAATAAAATAAAAAAAATACAATTACTTTTGAAACACAAAAATACTACAAACATGGCATGTCAAATCTGTATATTTACTTCAATTTAAAAATATTTAAATCTGATTTAAATTCGTATAATATTTTATCATTATGTCCCAGTACAGAATTAAATAAATTATACAGGTGCATCTCAATAAATTAGAATGTCGTGTAAAAGTTCATTTATTTCAGTAATTCAACTCAAATTGTGAAACTCGTGTATTATATAAATTCAATGCACACAGACTGAAGTAGTTTAAGTCTTTGGTTATTTTAATTGTGATGATTTTGGCTCACATTTAACAAAAACCCACCAATTCACAACAAATTAGAATATGGTGACATCAGTTAATCGACTCAAAACACCTGCAAAGGTTTCCTGAGCCTTCACAATGGTCTCTCAGTTTGGTTCACTCGGCGACACAATCACGGGGAAGACTGCTGATCTGACAGTTGTCCAGAAGACAATCATTGACACCCTTCACAAGGAGAATAAGACACAAACATTCATTACCAAAGAAGCTGTTCACAGAGTGCTGTATCCAAGCATGTTAACAGAAGTTGAGTGGAAGGAAAAGTGAAGAAAAATGCACAACCAACCGAGAGAACGCAGCCTTATGAGGATTGTCAAGCAAAATCAATTCAAGAATTTGTGTGAACTTCACAGGAATGGACTGAGGCTGGGGTCAAGTCATCAAGAGCACCACACACAGACGTGTCGAGGAATTTGGCTACAGTTGTGTTCAGAGGCGTCTTACCTGGTAAGAGAAGAAGAACTGGACTGTTACCCAGTGGTCCAAAGTCCTCTTTTCAGATGAGAGCAAGTTTTGTATTTATTTAGAAACCAAGGTCCTAGAGTCTGGAGGAAGGGTGGAGAAGCTCAAGGTCCTAGAGTCTGGAGGAAGGGTGGAGAAGCTCATAGCCCAAGTTGCTTGAAGTCCAGTGTTAAGTTTCCACAGTCTGTGATGATTTGGGTGCAATGTCATCTGCTGGTGTTGGTCCATTGTGTTTTTTGAAAACCAACGTCACTGCACCCGTTTACCAAGAAATTTTGGAGCACTTCATGCTTCCTTCTGCTGACCAGCTTTTTAAAGATGCTGATTTCATTTTCCAGCAGGATTTGGCTCCTGCACACACTGCCAAAAGCACCAAAAGTTGGTTAAATGATCATGGTGTTGTGTGCTTGACTGGCCAGCAAACTCACCAGACCTGAACATAGAGAATCTATGAGTATTGTCAAGAGGAAAATGAGAAACAAGAGACCAAAAAATGCAGATGAGCTGAAGGCCACGGTCAAAGAAACCTGGGCTTCACACCACCTCAGCAGTGCCACAAACTGATCACCTCCATGCCACGCCGAACTGAGACCGTAATTAAAGCAAGAGGAGCCCCTGCCAAGTATTGAGTACATATACAGTAAATGAACATACTTTCCAGAAGGACAACAATTCACAAAAATATTTTGTATTGGTCTTATGAAGTATTATAATTTGTTGATATAGTGATTTGGTGGGTTTTTGTTAAATGTGAGCCAAAATCATCACAATTAAAATAACCAAAGACTTAAACTACAGTCTTTGTGCATTGAATTTATTTAATACACGAGTTTCACAATTTGAGTTGAATTACTGAAATAAATGAACTTTTACACAACATTCTAATTTATTGAGATGCATCTGTACTAATAAACACTCACAGTCTGCCTGTCTATAAAAAAAAAACACTTTGAAACTCATAAATGCTTGAAAAAACACACGGAGACAAATCTGTTTTTTTCAGATTTAAATAATACTATAAATATATTTTAATAATATTTAAATCTTATAAGATTGTATTAATCCGATTACAAATCTGATAATATTTCATCAGTATTTGTTAGTATAGAATGAAATAAAAGTATACTATAATAAATACTCACTTCTAGTCTACCTGTCAAAAAAACTTTAATAAAAATTAACTTTTTAAATAAATAAAATGCTTGAAGAAATATGTATGGCCTAAAAACTTTGTTTTTATTCAAGTTAAAGTAATATTTAAATCTGATTACAAATCTGAAAATATTTGGTCAGTCTGAAAAATTTGATAATATTTAATCCTTAACTCTCAGTATAGAATTAAATAGAATTATACTATAAATAAACATTTCTCACTACTTGATACTTTTTTTCCCCTGACCCTTGCCACAATGCATTCTGGGATTACCTTGTTGGTAAAGCTTTCATACATGCCTCATAATCAAGGCATCTTCACACATCTTCACACATGCATTCTAGACGGGCAGCTCTGTAGATTCAACAGTCTTCATTTGCCTAATGCAACCAGGCCTTTCCAGTTTACTCTTGCACATTTCGTGTCTTTAAGGCTGTCTCTCCATTGTCTTTCACCAGCCGACGCGGACCAGGCCCCATTTTACAGCTCCTGGAAAAGCTCGAGCCGAGAACAAGAGATCAAGAGAAACGCAAAAGACATCAATAAGAGAAGGAGCGAGCGCGAGAGAAAGATGTGGGAGATGGAAACGGGCGAAAGAGGAGAACAAAGCGCGTGTGAAAGAGAGCAAGAGTGAGAGAGGAGGTGCGAGGGAGACGTTTGTAAGTGTGTTCGCGTCGAGGAAAGGGGAGCGAGAGAGAGTGACATCCAGAAAAAGCGAGGAGAAGCTCAAGAGAAGAACGAGCGCGCGCCTTCCTATGTGTTAATTACACATGTAAGGCCTATTATAACCCTGCAAGGACTCCCGCTGACTGGGAAAATGAAGGCGGCTCTCGAGCGCCAGACTCTCACACCGACTAAAGATAATAGTTTCCCTCCTGCATGTTCACAGGCCGCGGTAACGAACTCTGGAGACGCGCGGAACACGGTTAGCATGGAAATGCGGATCCCTATAACTACCTCGAACAGAGCTTGGTGTTTCATTTAAGGCGTGGGACTGTTGCTAAAAGTGCGACCGGACTCGAGAGTGAGTGAAAGGCAGGCGGCTGTGAGGACGAGTGACATCAGAGTCTAAACGAGCGACGAACAGCCACCTGCTTCACTGGAAATGCGCATATACACGCTATAGAATCATTTATTAAAACCGAATGGTGTTATTTCATCATTTAGACGTATGATTTGCACCTGCTGATGATAAAACAGATCGAAAAAATAATCCCACAGATGTGCATCGAAGAAGGGATTGAAGCCATAGAGATCAATGAAAGTCAAAGAAACCACAAAGCCTTAGCAACAGCATAGAAATACCGTAGCAACATGACTGTGAGATCTGCAAAGACAAGCACGACTCACATTTTCAGCTGGAAATATTTCCTTTTCTCTCCAAAGCTCTAAAAATCCCACTGACTGATGTTTTAGTGCTCTTCCTACAAATATGGAAATAAATATGTTAACATAAAGATATGACCATTTGTTTTTTGGTCCACATTATATTTAAGGTGTCTAGTATTAATATATGAATTCACATATATTTAGTTTTGTTGAGTGTGGTCATAGAATGAGTGAACAGTAGTGACCGGTGGATAACAGTGAACTTCGGTACAGTATACACTAAATACAATTGAAGTTGTCAGTGAAAATGTCACTGAAATGTTGCAATGACAAAATATTGCACTAAATTAAAAGTTCAAATGTTGCAAATAAGTTACAATATTGATGTTGTAATACTGTCATATAAACATTTTATGACATATTTTACAAAAAATTACAATTTTGAAATATGTTGATGGTTGTATTTTTTTTTGTATTTTATTTCAGTATTCCTATCAATGTTGTATAATGTTTTTTTCAAATGCATAATAGTTGTCCCTAGAATGTGATCATACTGTTTAAAATATCTGGGCTAAAAATATAATAGTTTTTATGACTGCAGAAATATGTTAACGCAGTATACACATTATCCCACCGGTCACAATTTGTCACAAACGTAAAAAAAAACCCCATTAAAAATCATGATTTATTATTTCAATTGACACATCATTTGGATATTTTAATATCTGGGAAAATCAAATGGGCTTACTTGAATATAATGCTGCATGTTAATAAAATAAACAAAGTCATTTTTTTTTCTCAGTATACGATATCAGATATTTGGAATAGAATCAAATAAAATACAGTTACAATAAAATTATATTATTGATAATCTTTTTTACATTTATTATATTATTTTTAAATATTTATGCAACAGGAATAATATAAAGTATAGAAAAGTACCATGATATTGACAACAGTCATAATATTGTGGTATATTTATGGTTTACTTAATCAAAAATAATGTTGTAAGTTAATAAAATAAACAAAATAATAATATTTATGAAATTAAATCTCTCTTTTTCTGTACTTCATCTGTGGACGTTCCCAAACATCAGTTAAAACATGACATGATAACACCACGGTATTCTTTGAAGTACTTTGAATGTGAATGTAGTGAACACACGTGGTCTGTATACCATAGTACCCTAGTATTAGCATTTGACCCCCTCACAGTAATTATTAAGGGTTTACGGAGAGCAAACATTTCCAGCATCAGTCATAAACAGTCACGTGCTGTCAGTGAAGTGCACTTACAGAATGAAGACGATCTGATCAGCTTCCCTCGCAGCAGAGCATGCTGGGATAGCACTCGGCCTACACCTGCCCCGGGTCACGTCTTCATAAATATTCACAGCTCGCTCTGTATCTACAGCAATCAGAAGATGTCATTCGTGTTTTAAGACTTGATCATGTGACTTTTTAAAGACATGCATTGTTAAAGATGAGCTTGTTTATAATACAGATCAAACGCAGCATCCTCGCATCAGCCGGCTCTTAATCGCCAACCTTCAAGGACAAACAAAGCCTGAAATAAGCGTGGGAGGTTTAACTCAATGTCTTTGTTGTGAAACAGCACAAGGCCATCTGAAAGCTCAGCGTGATCGTGGAGTGATCTCGTATTCTCCCGAGCTTCTCTTCATAATGTCTGTTAATCTACACGGCTGCAGGCTGCACAGTTGACCTCCTTTTCTGTTCGACGGCAGAAAACGCTGCACATCCCATCACTCGCTAAAGCATAATGAGTACAGTTACATCCGAGTACACAAGAAGGGCCGGTGCTAACATCAGATCTGCTGCACGAGGCCAACAGAGATCATGCCCGGCTCAATGCTGATGCAAACTGTATGCTTTTATTATGATTGTTTTCATGCTGCATCATCTTGTGTACCTGGCAGCTAGTATCTAAAATGAAAAACAAAAATAAATCACAATCCTAATAAAATAAGTAACATTATGTTAAAAGTATGAAGTAAAATAAATGAAAAATAAAGTAAAAATAATGTTTTCTAAAAAAAAAAAATTCTATCCTTCATCTAGAGACATTTACAAACATGTGCACGTGCATCAGTTAAAACCTCAGCTCGTGATGTAAAGGACAAAAGCACCATCAAACCAATATACGTTACAATAAGTGAAAATTAAAATAAGTTAAAATAAAAGCTTAATAAAATAGCCTAATAAAAGGAAGTACACAAAAGGACCATGACAGTCTTGCAAAACTGTGGTAGCATTTATGATAATAATATTACTGTAAATTAATAAAATAAAGACAATAATAATGAATGTGCATATGTATCAGTTAAAATGTAATCTTTTTTTTAAAGGACATAAATCATAAAACTGATTATGTAAATTAAAATACATAAATACTGTGGTAGTATTTATGATAACTTAATAATACTGCTGTTGGTAAACAAAATACAGAAAATAATAATTAATATTTTAAATAATTGGAGGAAAAAACTTTATAAATATTTAAGAAATTGTATCAATAACTTCTGATATTTAAACTATAGTAATAATAATAAAATAGTAAAAATAAACAGAATAAAACACTAAAAATAAAAAAAAGTATAGAAAAGTCATAATATTGTGGTAGTATTTATGATTAACTTATGTTATGTTAATAAACAAAATATTGCAAACAAACAAACAAAGAAATCCTTTGGTTTCACACAAACCCTTGTTCTCTTTTCATAAACATGTACATATGCATTATTAAACATCAGCTTGTGATTTTTAGAAATGATAAAACCAAGGTATACTTTACAGTAGCTACATTAGAGTGTCGAATGTGGTCATAATTCATAAAACTACTGTAATATCTTCTCATTTATGTAGCTTGATGTTATTGTTGCATGAGGTGCGAAACACTTTTTTAGTTCCAAAGTAAAGCGTACAGGTTCAGACCTCACGAGGACAAGCAAATAATGACCCAGCGTTCATTTTTGGCCGAATTCTTCCTTTCAAATGTCTATGGATGCATTCACATCCGCAGAAATCCCATTAAACTGCACTTAGTTTGCAGACCGAGGTTCTTCTGGCGTGGCCAGCGGTTGGGGCGGTTCACGAGCAGGGCAGATCTCGGTCTGTGAGATTGGACGGTTCCTGTCGCGCTCGCTCGATTAGTGCTGTCAGCCCCACAGCCAAGCTGTTTCTAATGAGACGTGCAGACAGAGAGATGTCGCGTCCATGGGTGGCCCTCTCACTCGAAAATGAGACTGGTCGACACGTACGGGTGACAGGGAAGGTGGGAAAGGTGACAGTGGAAGGGGGTGGATGTCACGGGGGGCGGAGGGGCGAGACGGGTCAGTCGAGGGCTGCCAGAAACAAGAGCTGAGTGACAGGTGAAGGCGGGTGAGGAGATGGCGCCTGCCATCGGAGGGACATGAGTGGATAATTACATGGTCAGTAATGTTGCTCGGCCTCTCCAGCCGCTTCATTTCCTGGCTCCTGCCTGCTCCAGACCTGTGTGAAAGAGAATAACATTGATTATTGACCATTATTATGCAGCTTAACCTGCAAATACAAACCCTGGCTGTGGCTGAAGGGTTCGATTCACAAGAACGCATGAGCTGATAAACGTAGACCGTAATGTAATTCGCTTTGGATGAAAGCGTCTGCCAGATGCATGCATGCAGACGTAAATTAATTGTGCCTGAGAAGACATTTCTGCACAATTTAATTCAGTGGTGTACCGTGGGGTTTCAGTCAGGGCCTTTAGTAAGCAACATGCACACATCTTACACATTTCTGTTACAGCTAACGCAGCCAAATGCATATAATGCACATATTATGTCACACACAGGCTCTCAACAACAATGAAGGCTGATAAACAATTTCAACAGAAGGCTAGATTAGGTGGGATAAATGCAGAGTACATTTCTCTACATGGTCAGTAAATGTAATCAGCCATTACACGGTTCACTTTGCTCATTCACGTCACTCTAAAATGACGACGCGCCCAAAGCAGCAAAACTGTACAAACGCTGGACTTCCACACACCACACCACAGTATTATCAACGCACCATGTACACCTCCAAAACAATGTGCATGATACAATACTCATCAAATAATAAAGCTGCTAAATAAAGTCCATGGGTCTGTCATTCCATGTCCCTTTACTCACATTAAAGAGTAAACACGGCCAACAAAATACTGTGCTCGGTGCTAGCTGTTAGCCACTCATAGTTGCAACCTTTGAAATGGCGCACAAAACCTTTGCTGGCCTTTGTTAGTGAATTCAGTTTAGGTCTTTCTTTCTCAGTTATTCTCTTTGTCTGAAAAAGAGCGCCATGAAAAAGGTGTTTTTAGTAGATCGGCAATAAGACCTGGTGTATAGGCGCCGGTGGCTGCGGATGTAATTTTCTTTTACTTGAATTTCACTTTCGTTTCTTGTAAATCCCTGACTAAAGGGGCGGTCTAACGTCACGTCGCTAGCCCCAGAGGGCGGGCTGTCATTGAATGTCAACATTTGATTGGCTGATGATTCTGTCAGTAATGCTTGGAACAAATCAGATGTGACGTCTTTCAACAAAAGGGTAGCACTATCTGTAGTGCTGGCTTAGACTTTTTATGTAGGATGTTCCAGTTCAGCCTCAACTAAACTAATCATAGGCAATTTTGTGGACATTACACAAATGAAAATGACACCTAAATAATCAATAAAAACATTTGTCACACAATTTGAGTGAAAGTCAAAGTCAAAAAGAGAAGGCCCTGCTGAGCCCCTGACGGCCCACCACTGATTAAATTGCATCGCAACAGTTTCAAATTGAAACGTTCAGTGAATGATGCGACTCTAAAGAAAAAAATGGTGTAGGATTTACTTTTAACAGTTTTCACTCAGTAATTGCTAGTATATTTGACAAATAATTATGAAGAAACAGCAAGTAATACATTGAAAAACTAGTATTTTCTTGTAAAACATACTCCAATAATTTGTTTTATTTACTTTTATTATTTATAAAAACATTTTAGAGTGGAGGATTTACTTTATGATTTTCACTCAGGAAATTTCACAAATAATTACAAAGAAATGGCATGTAACGCATTGAACTAAAAAGTAAAAAGTCGTTTATTTCTTGTAAAATATACTATTTGCTTTATTTACAACTTAGAAAAATACTTTTTACAGCATATGATTTACTTTTCAAACAATTTGCACTCAGAAATTGCTAGTAAATTGTACAAATAATTACAAAGAAAGGGCAAATAACATTACTAAAATACTTGAAAAAGTCCACACATTTGGAATTGCACACATATTTCATAAATTATTACAAAGAAATGGCAAGTAACACAAGATAAAAACACATTTGCTGAAGCATGCAAGCCATTTTAGCTTGTGTCTACAAGTCTTTGAGCTCTTGTATTGAGTGACTTAGTTTGACAGGACTCACACTTTAATGCAGGGGTCTCAAACTCAACTTACCTGGGGGCCGCTTGAGGAAGAGTCTGGGTCGAGCTGGGCCGCATTAAGTATTCCACAAAAGAAGGGTTTCACATATTCCAAAAAAGGAGCACAACTTATCCAATCTTCTCAATCTTTATTATTACCAGTTCTTCAACATGAATGTTTCTTCTGAACATGAACGGTTACTCTGAACGCCGCCGGAAGCTGTCACGAGACTTTCCATGGTAGCCCATAAGTGATAAAAAAATAAATAAAAGTGTGGCAAGACTCAGCAAAACAACGTTTGAGAACAACGTGCGGGCCGCATTAACACTAAACTTTGATGTCAAGTAGGGGGCCACAAAATATCATCCTGCGGGCCTCAATTGGCCCCCGGGCCGCGAGTTTGAGACCCCTGCTCTAATGCTTTGCATGGCAATTGCAATTAGTTTATTAGGTGCGCTGTACTGAGCAAGTTTACTACATCGGAAAAGTCATGGAGCATCAAATGTTTTCATTTACAAATCATGCACTATGGCAAACATATTTGGAGCTTGTGAGATAGTATTGTATAAGGAACTGTGCAAAAACATTGCTAACTGATAATCTGCCTGGTAATAATAATTTGTGTGAATAGAAATAAACATAGCTGGTGTTTTATTGCCATTAGTGTTCATTCCAGCTGGAATCTGCAGTGAATTGCATGTACTGGCACGGTTTTGAGTTTTGCAAAGATCAGGTAGATTTCTCCAATGCTTTTCCCGTGTTAGCAAATGTACATCACACAATCAGTGGTTAATCAAACGTGTTCTCTAACTCACACACTTCACACTTTAGTGCGAGTGATAGATCGAAATATCAGCACGGTTGATTTCCACCTGGCAGGCGATAAAATGAGTGATGAAACTGCTACAGAGAGACATATCTACAGAGCAGAACATCACACAGACTTGGCTTTAAATTGATCAAAAGTGACATTCATGATGTTGCAAAATATTTCTATTTTAAATAAATGCTGTTTTTAAAAACTTTCTATTATTCTATCAAATAAAAAAAAATCGAAATTAAAATTAAATTACTAAATATATATATATTTTTTGCTGAATGGCAATGGCTGCTGAAAATCAGCTTTGAATCACAGGAATTAACTACATATTAAAATGTATTCCTAGAAAACAGCTATATTAAATTTGTAATACTATTTCACAATATTATAGTTTTAACTGCATTTTTTGATCAAATAAATGAAGCCTTGATTAGCATAAGAGACCTCTTTCAAAAACTCCTTACTGACCACTAACCTTTGAATGGTATCTACTCAATGGATTTCAGCATTGGTCTCCCACAGTGGCGGCTGCTGGTCTTTCAAAGAGGGGAAGCTCATTTTTGGCCAACATCATAAAAATTTACCATTTATTTATACCTAAATTCTGCCCAACATTCCTTTTCAAGAAAATTTTCTAGCCTACTGTATGTATGAATGAATGAATGAATGAACAAACGATCTAAAAAAAGATATTAAACTCGAAATATGGGAATTAGGTTGAACTGAAACAAGGAATCTGGGTGAAATGTATGATGAAAATTGGCTAGCAATTTCACCAAGCAAATACCAAGAAATAGGTTGCAGCAGTTTGTCTTTCGACTACACTTCCGCGATGGGACTGAGCTCGAATAGCTTCAGTGTCAGTGACTTTTATAGTACAAAATCGCTGTCAATCAAAAGGAGATGCAGTCTTTCGACAGACCCTCCAATCATCACGCAGACGCTCGGAGTCCGGGCCAGCCCACTCCTCCATTCATCCCAGAGACGCTGAGCGTCCGTGGGCGGGACATAATCGCAGCATTATCCAATGACCGTCTTGTTTCTAAGCACTCAAAAAAACTGTTTAAAGCAGCCCCATTGAAGTCAATGGACGCTGGGCTTCAACAGAGTAATGCACTGTACGCTACGGGAATGAATGAGAAGGAAATCGAGTCAGCCGACCTAAGTAGCTGATTCTGAACGAAATTGTTTTCGTTCGAGATGAACGTGTTTAACGCATTTTTAGTCAATAAAATGTTAACATAATAGTACATATATTTGACCATTCATTTTTTGACAATTATAGGGGAAGCTGAGCTTCCCTTGCAGTCTTAAAGAAATCGCGTCTGGTCTCCCAAAAAAACAAAACACTGGGTTGCATATACTAAATCATGTGCTAAAACACAGCCACCGTCATTTTTCACGTTCCTCACCAAGCACAAACACATTGGAATCACTACTGGACGTGTTGAGCCTGTCGCACGTGTGCAGATCACAAAGATCTCTCTCATCCTCACATGTTCGTTTCATCTGGAGAGAATGATCTCTTTCTTGCCGGCGACATTCCCATCCTTCAAGGCGCTCCAGTTCCATCTGCCCACAAGACTCGTGGGATTTCTCTCGTCTCTCAGAGCTCGGCGGTCCCGTCCTGCTGCCTTTCATGTCCAACGGGATATAAGACAGGAATCTCAGATAGTGCTGCTATGGATGAGAGGAGCACACGCTACAGGAAGCCCACAACAGAGACAAGCGTGTGTTCCTCCTTTAGCACCATGTCCGAAGGTAAACCACCAGCATATGCTGGAGATCACATTCATGTTTACTGCAGAGGACATTTTGTGTCAAACTAATGCTTAACTAAAAGTTATACATTTAAGAATTGTAAATGTACCTGGTCACTTACCTGCAGAGTTGCCGTAGAGCAGTTTCAAGATGGTTGGAATCACAGACAAATGCTTTCTGTGTAAAAATGACAAAACACAAAGTTATAAACTGGTGTGCAAAGGCGGTATTATTGGTTATACTCCTGCACAGAATCACAAGCGATAAGTGACAGATGTGTGTAAAATTGGATCTTGCCAGCAAACTTTACCATAATACGTGTTTTTAAACTGAAATTAAATGGACCTAAAAGTGACACAAAAGATTAAATATTTATCATATTATTGTTAAGGTTTAGAATCTTACACTCCTGGTGCTAAATTTATATTACACTTTTATGATGGATAAATGGGCAGAACTACAGTCGTGTTCAGATTATTGGCAACCCTTGGTAAATATGATCAAAGAAGGCTCAGAAAATAAACCTGCATTATAATACTACTTTCGATCTTTTATTTATTTTTTATCACAAAAATCTTACCTTTCGTGGAACTAAAACAAATGAAAATGGGGAAGAAAAGCTCGTTATGAATAAATAAATGTTTTTCTCGAATACATGTTGGACACATTTATTGGCACCCCTAGAAATTCTTATGAGTAAAAGATCTCTGAAGTATATTACCATTCATATTCACAATTTTGAGCTCTCCAGGGTGATTATGAATATGAAATATGTTTCACAGAAATATAAATAGAAGGGAAAACAAAGCCAACATTCCCTTAATCATTGTATAGCGCTTTTAACAATGAAAATTGTGTCAAAGCAGCTTTACATCAGCTTGATATAAAGCTGGGTGGCTTTATATAAGCTTTGCAGTATTTAGCTGGGGAAATATTGTGTCGAAATAGAGTCATTCTCCTCTGGCCTGACAAAATCAGCAGTTTAAATCTAGGTTGCAGCAGAGTCAGATTCTGCAAAGGACTCATCTGGTTCCCGTGGTCTTGATCCGTTGGCCGTCTAGGTGACGAGGACCTCAGCACTGGGGATCAGTCTCTGGGGCTCATGTGGTTTTCCTGGTCATTCTCCGCTGACGTTAGAGCTGTAAAGGTCATCTCTAGGTGCTGATCCACCATCTGATCTGGATACGGACTTGATCCGGGTGTCTGCAGTGACCGTCTGATCTGGATACAGACTGGATCTGGGGTGGCTATTATGGTGACCTTGGAATAAGAAAAGAAACAGAACTAATATTAGTGTAGATGCCATTCTTCTAACGATGTAGGACCAGTACATTTGGTGTTTTTGGAAGTGTTCCCGGTTCCGGTTGACCTAATTAATGGCAGCCTAACAATTATTTTTACTGGATTTTAATTTTAGAAATGCGATAGTGTATTATGTGTAAGCCAGGTTAAAGAGACGGGTCTTTAATCTGCACTGACCAAAATTATGCCACACCTGTGAGGTGGATGGATTATCTCGGCAAAGGAGAAGTGCTCACTACACACAGATTATAGACAGATTTGTGAACAATATTTGAGAGAAATAGGCCTTTTGTGTACATAGAAAAAGTCTTAGATCCTTGAGTTCAGCTCATGAAACATGGGGCTAAAACAAAAGTGTTGCGTTTATAATTTTGGTCAGTGTAGATTTAAAACTGGCAGAAAATGTGTCTGCTTATAATGTAGGATAATTCGGGGGCCCTACCTTGTAGCTATTTGTGAATAAATGTACTCAAGATGTCTCTGGAGCACTTTTTAAAGGCATTGATTGTTTTGAAAGTCCTTTCTACTTTCAACATCACAAAATCCCTTTTTTTACAAGATTTTTCCATTACCACTGGATTGCCACGACAACAGGGAGAATCACATAAGGATGTGACAAAATGTCGGACAAAATAAACAGCAGAAAACATGAATACGGTACATTACAAATCAATGCAGAGTCAAAAGTGCGTGGACAGCTAAGTACTCCTAGAAACCTTTCCCTTTTGACTCTGCTCCGTGGAAATCATTATTCATATCTTTTATTGTAGCACATTGGTTAGTAAAAAAAAATAAATAAATGAAAAATGTAAACCAGAAAAAGGCCTCCCATGCCAGATGCTGTGAGCTTTGATGAAAGAAGAGAGAAACTGGCTCTTGAAAGCTTGAAGAGTCAGCTTTCGCCCAGTCGAACAGAAGAGCCCTACAGCATTCGCATCCTGCATGGTGGGCCCGAATCAATACACATTAACAGGTTAAAAGAAATGGGAGAGAGGGGCTGCGTTTATGCACCGCATCTCAATAATATCGACGGGAATGTGGTATTATATTTGTAAGAGAGAGGCAGAGAAAGACCTTGAGAGCTGCTCTATTGTATTGATGGGAAGCACTTTCCGGTCCGCTCTTTAATCTGAAGCAGGTCTGATGGGACTCAAGACTTCAGAGCACAGCGGAAAAAAGCAAGCCCCGCTTTCTCGGCGTAATGACGAAGAGAGCGAAAACATGAACGAAGGAGGAAAGAGGTGGAATGATAAAAACCCTAAACCTAAAAAAAACAAAGCTGAAAGAAGCATCAGTATTGTTCATCTGGTGCTCGCTCGTGAGTGCTATTGTGCATTACGAATTCAGACGACCGAGCGTAAGTGCAGGACAAGACGGCACTAAAAGCAGAACGTAAATATGGTTAATATTGTTCTGGTACTGCAGGTTCTTCTGACAACAAATAAGTTGACCTATTTTTGTATATTTCTTTTAACATGGGCTGAAGACAAACAGAATAAATGGGGTCTGAACATCACAAGTACTAGTGCTCTTAGCCTCTAATAGCAAATGTAAATCACAGAAATGTATCTACTATTTATAATCACAGAGACCTGGGTGAGGTGGGGACTCTTTACACACCAGGCAAGAAAAAAAACACCTAGAAAGACTAGCAACTGCACAGAAATGCCATAGGAACCAATGACAATGACATTTTATTCACTCTTGACTGGTTTTTGAGAAAGAAGATTTGACTCAATCATGTAGCTGGGTTTCAGAGACCTGTGCCGCAGTGGTTTGACTTTTACTTCAGATAACTTTTTAATGTTGGGAAATATTTCTCATCTCGTGTTCAAATCTCTTTTGGTGTTCCACAGGGTTCCGTTTTGGGTCCTTTTTTTTTTCTTCATATACAGCTAAACAATGATAATGGAAATAATCATTGTCAATCAACTTGATCTCCTCTCTTCTAATGTGTATGACTAAGTCAAAAACCTTGATGTTATTTTTGATCCCACACTGTGTTTGATAAGCAGATCAGCACTGTTAAAACGGAAAATCTGTATTTTTTAAGATTTACCGCTAGGCTCAAGATGAAGCTTTCTAAGAAGGATATCGAAACAGTTATTAATGCTTTCATAACATCAAGGTTGGACTGCTGTAATTTATTCTATTTAGGTTTGCCTAAATTAGATTTAGATTGCTTGCAGATGGTACAAAATGTGGAAGCCAGATTAAACGTGAACATTACACCCGTGCTCACCTTTCTTCACTGGTTACCGGTAAGTTATGTTGCTTTTAAAATGTTACTCTTTATACATTAAATTACAGATTTGCATGGACTTGTACCTCAGTTTATTTGTCATTTACTCACCCCAAGATCCCTTCAAGCATCCAGTTAATTACCAATCTCAGTTCCTCGTTCATGTTTTACAAGCAATCAGGCTTTCTCTGTTGCTGCTCCTAGACTCTGCAATAGTCTTCTTCTTTATATTAGATCTTCTCCTTTTTACACAGGCAAATACCACTCAAAATGTCTTCAAAATGCTAAATTTGAGTTAAAATAAAAAGTACAGAAGTATGACATTCTGAATTTATCATATCACTTTGTGGGCCAAATAAACTGCTGTTCATCCATAAAAATGCTTCTGCTTCAAACAATTCAGACAAATGCCATCAACAACAACATAATACATACAAGAACTTGGGTTGTTTTGTCTGAGACCCTCGAGCAGGGCTCTAGAGGGCCAGTAAAGGGGTAAATGCTCCTGTCCCTCACTAGGGTGCTAAATAGACCATGTGATGTGGCCAGAAACCCTGTAACCCCCACTGGGGAAAAACGCTCTCCGATAGCCCTTCTCGCTCCACTGGCCATCAGACCCTCAGCATTCCTCCAAACATCCACACTTAACCGCCCACCAGTACTGGGCAGATTACATGCAAACTGTGGCCAGGTACCGATTCCAAATGACACGAGAAAAATTGTATTCAGTTACATAATCCATTCCAATACTACACTTTGTAGGTAATGTAATCGGACTACTTTTTGATTACTTTTAGATTACGTTTGACCTATATTGTTCATCGCATCAATTTAAATAGGATAATCTTGTACCATATTAATAAAAAATAAAAACAACAACAAAGAGAAGGAACATATATTCCATTCATTGTTATTAACAACATGAAGTGCATAAAACGTTGGATTAGGGATTTTGTGAAGGAACTGTAGAGGGTTCATGAATTAAATGAAAATCTAATAATTAATCAAAAAAATACAAAATAATGAAAAAATATTATTATTTTAAAATAATACATTTATGTTCGTTTGTTTACCTGCAGGTCATGTGGCCATTAACCAATGTCAAAGAACATTGAAAACATTCAAATACAAATTAATGTGTTCGTCTGTCGTTGATGCAATGTTGAAATGTTAAGAAAATACATTATATTTTTTTTTTTTTTTGTAATTCCAGTGGTCAAATGTTGTGTACTTTCTGTGTAACTTTGGTCACCTGACTAGTGACTGGTCTTTGTGTTAAAGTCCAACTGGAAGAATTTCTGAATTATATAAGTGATTGCCCATCTCAGAATTGAACATTTCAAATATGAAAAAGAACAATTAGGAAGAATCAATACATTATTAATTATTAATTAATAATTTATGACTATTGTGTGAATCACATGAAATCATGTAATCCATAAAGTAACATGTAACATGCGACTATGAGTATTTTGAAATGTAATATAAACTAATTACAAGTACTTACTTTTGGAATCTGATTATGTAATCCATATTACAAGTAATTAGTTACTACCCAGCACTGCACCTCACACAAACACACCATCATGGCACAGAAATGCCCAGGAGTCACCCTGGCCTTTAGGGGTCAGACTAGCCATGGTGTGTGTGTGTGTGTGTGTCAGACACGCACGCACGCACGCACACACACACCCAACAGCACAGGGTCACTGCTTGAGCACGCTGACTGGCCCGACAAGAGCAGACAACTGTTAGCTGTCTGTTAACATTAGGGCGGCTGCAGCTGAAGCAAGGTTAATCTTCCCACATTATTTGGGGGTTTTGGATCCCGTGACCCGCTCTGAATGTGGAGCTCCAGCCACCTGTGGACTGGAATGCTCTTAGAACCAAAGAACGGATCAGAGTTCTGAAGAAAAACAATGAATCGTAGATAAAAAAATTTAATAAAAAAAGAGTTTTCTCTTTTTTGATTGGAAAACAAATGGTGTTTATCTGCCATTTAACTCAGTGCGGTATTTTGGATGATTGTCTTCTTATTTTTCATTAAAATAAAATAATAATAATAATAATTTATTTTACATAACACCTTAAAGTAGTTTAACAATACAAATATTTCTCATTCTGTCTATATATATATTAATATTAGCACAGTATATAAATATAGCAATATAGCCCTTGAGCAAGGAACAGAACCCCCAACTGCTCCGGGTGTGTGTTCACGGTGTGTGTGTGTGTGTGTGTGTGTTCATTGCTGTGTGTGTGTGTGTGTGTGTGTGTTCATTGCTGTGTGTGTGTGTGTGTGTGTGTGTTCATTGCTGTGTGTGTGTGTTCATTGCTGTGTGTGTGTGTGTGTGTGTGTGTGTGTGTGTGTGTGTGTGTGTGTGTGTGTGTGTGTGTGTGTTCATTGCTGTGTGTGTGTGCACTTGGATGGGTAAATGCAGAGCACAAATTCAGAGCATGGGTCACTATACTTGGCTGTATGTCACGTCACTTTCATCTATACAGTAGTGGCCAAAAGCGATGTCTGGCCTAGGAAAACAGACATCTTCGTCCTTAATCAAACATTTGATTCTGATATAGATTTTGTATTGTGTTGTTGTGTTTGAAGAGTGAAACTTATGTACACACTCAATAGCTTCATTTGTAATAATACAATGAAACATGACATTGTACATTTGTGTCATACACAGAAATGACCCATAAACAGAGCTGGGTAGTAACTGATCACATGTAATATGGATTACGTAATCAGATTCCAAAAATTAAGTACTTGTAATTAGATTAAATTACATTTCATAATCAGACTACAGTGACTTTTTTATGGATTACATGGTTACAAGTAATTCACACAGTAGCAAATATTATTCAGATTCTCCCAAATTTCTCTTTTTCATCTTTTAAAATTAAAAAAATTACTTTCTAAAATAACCTACTGATTATATACATTCAGAGAGTCCAGTTTTGTGGCCATTTACACATAGACAAGTCATTATTCAGGTGGCGACAGCATTTGACCTCTGGATTTACAAAAATAATTTCAGATTTAAGAAGGTTTCAACATTGCATCAACTACAGAACACATTAATTTTTATTTGAATTATCACTCTGTAGTTTTTTAACCATGTGTTATTATGTCTCTTTCAAACTCATTATAATGCATATATTCACATAGTTTTTTAATTAATTACATGTAATGCAGGCATTCACTGCAGCGGCCGTTAGAAGCTGCGGTTCCCATAGAAACCTGACTAGACCAGCCAATGCACAGGAGCAGTATAAGCACGTTATGACCACGTGCACGGTGGCTGGTCTGGCCTGAAAAAACAAGCTTTTTAAATGCTATTTGAGCATAAGAAACAACATTCATGGGGCAATTAATTTCAGATTTTTGTTGCTGATTTGATGTATATAATTTAATTGCTAGTTCAGCGAGCAGTTTTTGAGATTTCAGGATTCGTCTTGTACGAGCTACCCGGAGGCGTTGCAGATATGGCCGCCGAGTGAAGAGACTTTCCTTGAAAGGGACTTTATTTTTAAATGATTTATTTTAATTTTAATTTTTTATAATTGAATTAATTGTTAGCTTTTCATTAAACCCACAACCCCCCTGCAGTTCCTTTGCGAACCCTAGTTTGGTAAACATTTATCTACTAATATTTAATACACTTCGTGTTGTAAATTACAATGATTGGAACACATTTTATTACTCTTTGCATTTTTTACATCATTATGGTACAAGATAATGCTATTTAAATCAATGTGATTAATGAGTTAAGTCAAAAGTATTCTAAAAGTAATCTGATTATATTACCTATACTGTGTAATGTAACAGATTACGTTACTGACTACAATTTTGGTCATGTAATCTGGAATCAGTAACGGATTACAATTTGTAAATAATCTACCCAGCTCTGCCCATAACACATGTGAAAAACATGTCGAGTACTGCCACGGAGAATGACTGCTATAATCGAAAACAAGGGATAACAATTCAATATTCCTGTATTCAGTGTGTGCTTTATTCCTTGCAAGCATTTTGGTTTTCTATTTTTGCATAGAATTCTATATACGTTGATAAAATGCATTTATTGCATTTTATATACGTATGCTTCATTGAAATTTACAGATACTTACATTATGAGTGATATACAGCTTTGTACAGTCAGTAAATGTTAAAAAACCCCTTATAAAAATACTGAGACGTTAACATGGCACTTTTATTATTATTTGTCATATGTATGTATTTTGCATTGTACTCCATGGTAGTATTACAGTATTGCTGAAAGCACCTTTTGCGGTATGGATTTTAGTATCATGGTGTAAGTGATTGTTTTACCATCGGTATACCATGTTACCAAGACAGCAGTGGGTCCAACATCCTACTACTTTTGACCTACTTTTTCCCTTTCGTCCTGAATTGAGATGACAAAGACAGATGTAAATAAAACGGCTCCTGAATTCACTTTCTGCATGTTCTCCTTTCAAATACACACACGGACACACACACACACACACACACACACACACACACACACGCACACGCACAGCACACGCACACGCGACACAGACACAGACACACAGACACACACACACGCACACGCACACGGACACACACACACACACACACACACACACACACACACACACACACACACGCACACGCACACGCACACGCAGACACAGACACAGACACAGACACACGCACACGCACACGCACACAAACCACGCACACGCACACAGCACGCGCACA
Organism: Oxygymnocypris stewartii; assembly: GCA_003573665.1. NCBI lineage: Eukaryota > Metazoa > Chordata > Actinopteri > Cypriniformes > Cyprinidae > Oxygymnocypris > Oxygymnocypris stewartii. Next base: position 456 of record QVTF01007213.1, on the reverse strand, counting down.
CGCACACACAGCACGACAGACGCACACACACGCACCACACACACACACACACAAACACACACACACACACCACACACACCACACACACACACACACACACACACAACACCACACACACACACACACCACACACCACAACAACACACACCACACCACACAACACACACCACACACCACAACCACACCACACCACACACACACACACACACACACACACACACACACACACACACACACACACACAACACACACACACACACACACACACACACCACCCACACACACGCACACACACACACACAGACACACACCACACACACACACACACACACACAACACACACCACACACAGAGGCACACACACAACACAGAGGCACACACACACACACACACACACACACACACCACACACACACACACACCCACACACACACACCACACACCACACACACACAG
>QVTF01007212.1:0-26082 GCA_003573665.1 Oxygymnocypris stewartii | reverse complement strand
AGCAGCCAGACCTCCTTGTCAAATACTCTGAATCACTTTCCTCTACTTGGTTGCTTTTAATGGTGCAGTGCATGTGCATGCAAACACTTCTAAATGCAATTGTGATTCTCTTTCTCCTGTTTCATGATTTCCCCCTAACCACCACACTTCTCAACTTTCCCCTTTTCTATTTCTTCTCTTTCAGTCTTGGTTCTTGTAATGGGCAAAGAAGGGGTCCATGGAGGCGGATTGAATAAGAAGGCATACTCAATGGCAAAATACTTGAGGGATTCAGGGTTCTAATGTAATTAAGCTTGTTTAGTTTCACTTGAGGGACAGAAAGAAGAAAGAAGTTTGCTGTTAAGCTTTCTCCTTCAAGCAGTTAATGTCTTGAAAAAATTTAATAGCAATCAAGGGAAGAATGGTTATAATGTCCCCGTGTCATCGGGGGGAAAGACTTTTTTTTTTTTTTTCAAGTTTTGTTCATTTGTCGTCTTTTTTCTTTCCTTATGTACTCCAGTGTTGGTTGTAGTCATGGGAAAGGAAGGTACCCACGGAGGATTGCTCAACAAGAAAGCATTTAGCATGGCTGAGTACCTGAGGAAAGTTGGATACTAAAGCAGCCCCTTTCCATCATCCATCCACACAGCAGCTCACTTTACTACACCGCACCACACTACCCATCCACACACCCCTACCCTCATCCTCGCCCCCTTTTTGTCAACTTCACAACACTACCAGAAGCAGTTAGTAGATGCATTGTTGCCTCTCCAAATCTATCTGTCCATTTTTTTTCATGAAATTTTCCTTTTGTTTAATGCTCATGTCCTTTAGTTTTGACATCTTTTTTTTGTGCCACAGTAAATCAAGCATGTTGGTTTTATAAAGGTTCAATCGCAAACACTACTGTACATAACCATAGATGTAAAATGAAGAATTTGTAAACAAAAATTGGACGACCCAGAATTAGTGTTAGTATATAAAGTCACTACATGGTCCAATTGTTTTCCTTAGGCACTGCTAACGAACCAGCTTAAGCTAGATTGATGCCTCTCAAGTGCTTCGAGCCCTTGCTGAGCTCTCACGGTCTTCCTTGTATACAGCATGTCCAGGATGGAAAAAGTGCATGCATATCTTTTAGGTCAATATCATCGTTTTAACTAACTACTCACTTGCTTGAGAATGAAGTTAGACACTCACATAACACTTTTTTTCTTTCCCTTATTATGTTTTTTTTTTTTTTTCTCGGTTTGATCCTGAATTAATTTAGTAAGCACCCCTGCCCTCATGAACTGCCCAGCTACTATTATATGCCCTGTACCTTCTTTAGTTTGAGAACCTTATATCAAATGCTTTTGCTGTTGTATTTGGATGTGGTCTTGTAAGTCATTGGTCTAATGTTGGAATATTTTGAGTGTGGTGGCAGATCAGCAAGGTTTGGGGGAAGTTGTTCCCCAAGAGCCTCTGTTTGGACATTCCATCGCTACAATAGCTCAGGCACTTATATTTGTTGTTTGCCAGCTCCTGTAAAATGTTATTCCTTTTTTTCTTTTTTTTACAAAAAGTGCTGCCATCCCAATGTACCTCTGGTTCTGTCCATTTCACTTTGGGTTCTCTGATTGGACCAAGTTTTTGTTGCATCCGGTGGGCTTCACAGAATTGCTCCAAACTATTGTTGTGAAGGACGACTGCTGGCTTCATCTGTTGCTGACTTTATAACACTAAATTCTCAACACTTCAAATACAATGTAACACCAAGCTCATTTCTATTCAACACTATTACTGGCTTTTGAAATTAAAAACCAAATGTATAACTACCTGAGAGTTCCTCATGAATGTCTTGAATAGATGAAATGGCAGTCTTGCTATCATGCCACCTCAAAATTGTTAAACATTTTTGACTTTTAATGTTATTTTCAAGAATGAACCATTTGGAAGTCATTGCCTTGTAAACTACTTAATTGCGATGTATCAAACTGTCATAGCACGGTACAAATGCTTCATTAAATAGACAAAAAAAAAGATGCTGAAGTAAACTGTGTACACTAACTTTTTCTGGGATATGGTGGTATTAGTTGGTAAAAGACCACTAGTCGAAGTCAGTTGTATTGTGGAAACTTGTTAAATAAAGCTGTGTATCCTGTGCCATAATGTAGATCTGATCTGTTGCTACTGTGAGATGGATTTTAACTGCTGCCTTGTGAGAAGTCAATTCTTCAGTGGCACCTTTGAGATATTTGGCATAATTCAACCTCCAGGGCTTGTGGAAAATGTACAGATTAAAAAAGCATCAAATAATTTCCAATTCTCTCCCTTCTTACACCTGACCAGCTGATATTCAACTCGATTTGCGTGGAAGAAAATTAAACAAATGCCATGATTTAACCACCTTGTTTACAGACAGATCAAATAAACTTATTCCAACCAGAACATTGTTCACTTGTTTGTCTTCACGCGTCTTTCAGTTTGTAGAAAATGAATTCAAAAGACTGTAGGACATGGTAGGTATCAGAAAATGTGTTTTATATGCTGTTTAGTATGAGCTTCCGTGCTGATATTAATATAATATCTTGCACTGCTACTAAGCTTTATTAATTTGTAATTGACATGGGTAATCCTGAAGGGGTCGCTATAATCACAAACATTAAGTGTTACACACAACATCGGATGACTTGGTTTAATCTCAAAATGAGTTTGTATAATGTGAAGAGTTTTCATATTTCACAATGAGAGTTATCCACTCGAGGATACCATTGGATGGAGACTGGCCTGACAAACAGTAGTGTGTGTGTGTGTGAGAATGCACTTTATTGGCCAGGTATGTTTACACATACGAGGAATTTGATATAGTGACAAGCTCAACAGAATGACAGGACAAGACAAAGATAATAATATACAGATAGGCAATGTACAAATATATATATATATATAATATAGACAACTATGTGTGTACAGATCTGATATGTGCAAATTTGAAATGTGAGTGTGTATTTATACATTTCATATATATATATATATATATATAATAATAATTCCTAAGAATCAAAGTAGCTTTAATAGGCCTTTAAAAATAAATAGATCATGAATATTACACAAATATTCAAAGCAATTAAATAATTGAAATAGCTTTTATGCTGGTAGGGTTTTTCGCCTGTCTCACTATGATTTTATTGTTCAGCAGGACATTCAACTTGAAAAATGAAGGTAAAGTTGTATAAAATCACATGCATATTGTTCTAAATACAGTCTCGTTGTTAAGCAATGTTTTTGGCATAAGTATACATTTTATCTGTAAAATATAAATCATTCTGATTTTGTCAGCCCTGTCACCCTCATCAAAATACCTTGTATAATAATGGCACATTCAAGTGACATCACTTCGAGGAGGTTACATCATCTCTCAACCAGGATTCATGCACTTAAACACAAGCATGTTCCTCACTCCTCTATTACATGATTTATGAGGCTTGACTGAGGGGCAACATCATGCTGAGTCAATACTGTTACCATTTTTAACATGTAAATTTAAACAATTATTTATTAGAATCAATATCTTCAAGTAACATCCTTTCATAGTGTACAACGTGCTTTTGTGAACCTGACTATTAACAAGCAATTAGCAAATACGTTTGAAATGGTCAAACCTGTTACTGTCAGCCCTGTTGATTTTCAGTATAACTGGTTTTGACATGAGGTAACCAATAACCTAGATTAGGTGTCACCCTGTTTAAAAAAAAAAAAAACAATTACTTGACATGGATGCAGTCATTTTAGACAGTCGTTTTAGTTTTGGGCTCAAAGTCTGCATTTAAAGTCACACCAGAGGTGTTCAAGACCACTCAAGTTCTTCCACACTGACTGAATCATCATTTATCTCTGATTCTTGTCTTATACACTGAGACACTGTCATGTTAGAATAGAAAAGAGTCCTGTCCAAACTATTGATATAAAATTAGAAGCACACAATTCCCTAGAATATCATAATATGATTAAACATTAAGATTTGTACTCAAGGAAATGACTAAAGTAGTCAAACCTTTCATTAGAAGGGATCCAATACTTTTGTCTATGTGTATGCACACACAATAAGTGGCTCATGATATAATGAAGTTTTGATGTGCACACATCGTTCCCCTCACTAGGCTGTTTAACAGGTGCTTCGGATTGTCCAGACGTGCTCTGATTGTAGAAGTAGGATCTTATATATTTCAGGTGCTTGAGAAGAGCCGGGGTTTGCCTCACATTACAGTGGTGTGGTGCGTATGCAAAGCGGTCTTGTCGAATGGCGTTTAAAGAGAAACAAATCCTGACGTGTTTTCTTTTCATTTGGCTTAGCTTTATTAAAGTTCATGGTTTTGTGGTGTTTAATGAGGGAAAAGGTCTTGATTCACCTGGCTCTTTTAACAAAATTGCACGGATAAGCGAGTCATTTGATCGAGGGGACGAGAAGACGAAATCTGGAGCACAGGTCGGACGCCTTCTTATATGGCAAGATTCAAAATCAAATGGAGGAGATAGTGTCAGTCTTTCATCGGTGCTCAGTTCTCGCAGACAACCCAATGGGAACGCATACCAATCAGATGATTCAGGTGATGTCCCTGTGATCTGCTGAACGCATTTGCAATGTACTAACATTACAGGATAAAAGATTGCATGGGCAATTTTCAAACACTAACGAGACGAATACTTGTAGTTTATAGTGTTAGTCAGTCAAGGCGTTTTTAATGCACTTCCGTGCAAAGAGAATTCATCTTCGCTTTAATAGCATGCTGTTCATTATTCCAAGTTGAAATGGTCTTTGTTTACGTTTTCTGTACAATGTATCAAAAGGCTGGATGAAGCTGCAACCTCTTTGGGGACAGGTTTATGGTCTAAACACCCTCCAGACTCCAACTGTGCAAAGGCTACTTGGAATGAAACCCAAGGTTGATTGTGATGGAGATTTAATGAAGTTGACAATTCATGGACGAGAGGGTCCTTTTGGGTCCAACTTTCTTATTGACAGAGGTTTGCTTCTTCATTGCCTTACTTTTTATGGCTCCAACTTTGTCATTTGCCTTCCAAAATAAATTTTTTCTGTTATTATTAAATTGTCTTTTTAGGAAGCTTCCCACCGCTTCCATTGTCACAGTTGCCCTCACAATGTGGCCATAGGTTCTTGAGAACTTGGAGAGACTTTGTTTTCATTATACCATATGATGGATGTTATGTAATGCATGAGGTTTGCATTTATATTTTTATGTAAATCGAGTATAGCATATATTCATTCTGACCTCCCCCCTGTGTTTTTAGAGTGAGACTTTGTTCTTCCCTTACTTTGGTGGGGATTGCCTGTGAAAATGTCTTGTTCTTCACTGAACTCAGCAAAAAGTGAGCCAACGGTCTCCTGTTATACTAATGGCATGATTGTGAGGCTGCACGGAGGAGTCTCTGAGAACCTGAAGATCAAAGGTAACACAAAGGTTAGTGATTATGTACATAGGTTGATGTGATTTTTACAGGTCTAAATTTGATTAAACCTAGTAATGAATGAATGGCAGCCTCTTCTGAAAGTCTCAGCTAGATGTGGATACAGCTTAGTGTCACATCCAGAAGGTGTGGTCATCCATGCCCCATATATGCCATGTACAGAGCAAAAGGTATGCAATGTTCTACATTTTACCTGAATTTTATCCAGTCACTCATCTTGAATACATTAATCTTTTGCCTTGCTTCACAGGATGGGATGTACACTCTCAGCATGGCAGTGGAGAGCGAGTTTAATCTCTCCTGTCGAGCACTGTCGCTTAGTATTCCGATCGATACACCTGATGTTGTATATGAAAATGAACATATTTCTATACCTTATGCTCGGACTTCAACACTCCCTCCCGCCACAATTACTGCAACTACTAAAACCACTCCGCCAAGACGTTCATCAACTTCCACAAGTTCAATTCAAAAGTTTCAGAAACTTCTCCTCCCTTATTACATCCCTGGCCAGCCAGATTTTAAACATGTTCCTCCTAGTTACCCTCTTCTCCTTTTTCCTCCAAATATACCACCAACGATTCTTCCTGAAAGTCACAAAATTGTGGGTCCCCCAATTGCAATTACCCAGAGGCCACAAGCACATGTTTATACAAAGCGTCCTCAGACTTGGTACCCTAAGCCCAGCTTGGGTCTTAGCCGTGTCCCCACTCATCAAAGTGCAGCTGGGCCACGTTATCCAAGAAAACATTTGTTGCCTCCTAACAAGGTTCCTACAGCCCCTATCGCTCCCCTACTAATAACCCCAGACCGTCCCCAAGATGAGTTGCAGTGGGCAACTATGTTTCCTCCCAGCGAAATGGGGTATCCTTTATATCCTGGAAAACCTGAATTTGTCACTCCCTCCTCTGCAGTCTTTCCTCAGGTCCTCCACTGGCCTCGTCACTCCCAAACCCAACAAAGACCCTCTGAACCACATGCTCCACCAAATCCAGAGCCTGAACCACCTACACCTGCCCCTACAAGAAAGACAGGACCACAGCTCCTCCGCTATCCATGGTACAAACCCTTCCCACCACTTCGTTCAGAAATCCCACCTGTCCCAAAAACTAAAATGGTTTCCACCTCTGGGGTGGTTGCTTCCAAGTCCACCGCATATTCAGAAAGGTCAGAACAAATTGAAAAGCTGCAAGCTTCTGAACGTCCATACAGAAATATTGTTAAGGGTGCTCCTATGAGCTTGTACTTTGGCTTGACCCCAAACACGTATCCTACCCCTTCACCTCCTAAATTTTCTGAAGTTTTTCACACTCCTGCCCCTTTAGAGGCTTCCCCAAATCATATTAGTTCGTCCCTTGCACATTCATTTCACTGTCCAGCTTTCTGCCCCGGACCCCCTTCAGTGTTCTATCACCACCATGAACATCACCATTTTGGTCATCCTCTTCAAATGTCTAACATTGACGTTTCTAGTGCGACTGCAATTGCAGGCCAAATGCTGTCATCTCCTGTTATATCTCCAGATTCAAACCTCTTTCCCCTTATTAAGGGCAAGGGTTATAACTATGGCCCACTTTACACAAAAACTGCTCTACCACCAACTTCAGATCATACAGCAATGCACTATTTGGTGGAAAATCCCCCCATTAAGAGTAACGATTCTCCTGATACGGCAAAGCATTTTACTGGGGCAACCATGCGTCCCTATATTTTTAGGAAGTTGGAATCAACTGCCGCCTCTCCACAGCCTACAATGAAACCTGCTAATTTTGCTTCTGTTATACGCCAGCTTTCACAAAATAGACCAGTTGCTAAACCTCATGCCTCTTCAAACCACAGCCCAAACCCTGCAGTTAACCAGGCTGAGATGCAGCAGTATGTTTACCCAATGGGACGTGACACACAGCCAATGTTAGTTGCTCCAAATAATGTTCCCTCTTTTGAGGAAATGGTCCAACATGACATTTCTTCAAAACCTAATATGCCTCCAACTCATGACAAAAATGCATTTATGAATTACTGGAATCATGCTGCTAATTTGAATGCTAAGCCCTCTAGGTCTAATTCTCTTACAAAAGACACTTTCACCCAGATGTCATTACCTCAGCCACCCAATAATCACAATCCAATTGAGCCGTCAACCGTGTCAATTCAACCAGAAGAAACTGATGACAAGAACCCTCCACCACAGATGAGTTTTCATCCCTTGATTCAGAGCCGCAACTCTGTGCTAGTAAGGAACCCTCATCTGTATTTCCCTCCAAATGGAGAATCTGTGGATCCTGTTTTTAGGGGCCCAAACTTATTTAACACGCATTGGGTTCCTGCTGTTCAATCAAACAAGGGTGCATTGCTCTCCAGCTCTCAAACAGATGGTAGGTGAACCAGTTCTCGGTGTACCATATATTGACCAAAATGGTGCAGCATAACCATTGTTAAAGTTATTTTTATATTTGTTTATATAGGTTATATGAGGCATCAATCCACTGTAGACGGAGTAATACGGAGCGCTGGAAATGATGCAAACTAATAAAAAAAGTTAAGTGGAAAACCGGTTATCTGCTTTTCTTTTAAAACCCTGATTTGAAGTCAGTTTTTGCAAGTTTTGTGTTGAGTTCATTATATTGAGTCCTTATTAGGATAACCGAAGTAAAAATCTCTCTGAGTCTCTGTATGCACATTGTTTATGAATTGTTGAATTTGAGTTCCTGGAGAACCAGAGTTTAGCTGAGAAACATTATATAACCATGTCTACGTATTCAGTGCCATCTCTACCAGAAACCCAAGAGTAGTTAACTTCATCTTCTTAGATGATCAATTTACATAAAATGTATTTCCCATATCTTCGTCTGCCCCACATCTGACAATGTTTAGCTGTTTTTCATTGTAAAATGGTGTTTAACAAAGATTAACTTTTATTTAACAAGCTCCGCATTAGAATGGGTATATATTACCTGTGACACCCAAAATGGCATTGAAAATACAGCATTTATAATAACGTTATGAATCTGTGTCCCATGTATTTCATTGTTTGTTTTTTTAAATTATTTTGGACAGTTTTTCATTTAGTTATTTGAATGTTGTACATTGAAAGGGTATTTGCAATATACCAACCCAGTCTCACAGCAGTTCGTAATATAGTCACAAAATGTAATCTATTGATTTGTGGTCATGAACACAAATTTCCCTCTTTTTTTTGTATCAATTTTGTGACTATATCACGAACTGTCGTGAGACTGGGTTGAATATACAGTGTCCATGGACAGACTTTTTCCTCAGAGCCATTTCTGTGAAGAGCTTAAAGAAGATATAGCCACCATCATGTGACCGTAACAACAAGTGTTTTTTCTTAATGAGGGATATTCTATTTAAAAATTCCATAAGGTGAAAACTGATTTTATAGAAAAAAAACACTGAACATGGACTGTAAAATGTACTTAAGAGTGGTAAACATTTTATTACAGCACCACAGTACAACACAGGCACAGCCTTGATTGCTTCCATAACAAGAAGGCCAGTTTTGTACATGTACCTGCTTTGTTATAAAACATTTACTCCTGAACGACTGCATTTATGAGTTTAGTGGCAACCTCAGAACTCAACTAGAGTTAATATTATCTGGGTTGGTTCATGAAATGTGGTTAGGTCAGAAATGTTTCTTTTTTCCCGGACAAATGGGAGCAATGAGAATGGGCCCTGAAAGAAGGGGTGCTTTTTCTGCCGCTGTTGCATTTACTGCGGGCGCATCCGGTGCAGCGACCTCCCTCTTTACAACAGGAGCTTCCTTTGGCGCTGACGCTGCCACGACCTCAGCCGATTCCTTGGATTCTGCAGAGAGCAGACCACTTGCCAAAGGGTCATGGAGTGCGGTCAGCTTGTGATGTTTGAGGCTATGAATGGTGGGGTTGTGCTGAGGTCCAAAGGTGTGTGCATGCAGAAGCTGTTGCACTCGCACAGTGGCGTTGCTTGCTTGGGTCTGTCATGAAGAGAAGAATTAAGTTGTATAGTGTCTTTGACTCTCTGCTATAGCTTAATCGGAGTTTGAGGTTTAAAGATCAAGAGCGTAATTTCTGTGCCAGTAATGGTGCCAGACAGAATTGACAAGTATTATACATTTAAGGTATTAATATGCACCTTTTAGGTTTAAATAAGGTACCACTCCAGTGATAGACTTTTTTTCCGAGAGTGTAGCAATACTGACTCAACCAATCATACTGATTTTGGGGAAGTACTTAACCTGATTGGTACTGCGAAATGTTGGAAACCTAATTTTATAATAGCAACATCTAGCTACTGGGGTGCCACAGGGTTCAGGTCTTGGACCTCTTCTCTTTTCTGACTACATGGCTTCACTTGGTTCTGTCATTCATAAACATGGCTTTTCATATCACTGCTATGCTGATTACACTCAACTCTACCTCTGATGATCTGACGATAGCTGCTCGCATCTCAGCATGTCTAGCAGACATTTCTTACTGGATGAAGGACCATCACCTTCAACTCAACCTAGCTAAGACAGAACTGCTTGTGGATTCAGCAAACCCATCGTTTCATCACAATTTCACAATCCAGCTAGGCTCATCAAACATAACCCCTTCAAAAACAGCCAGAAACCTTGGAGTTGTGATTGATGATAAGCTGAATTTCACAGACCACGTTACTAAAACTGCCCGGTTCTGTAGATTTGCATTATATAATATTAAGAAGATCAGGCCCTTTCTCTCGGAACATGCAACACAACTCCTTGTTCAGGCTCTTGTTCTGAACGACGCATTACTGTACCATGCAAAAAAGGCACAAAATCACTTTCACAGACTTTTTCATTAACTGTTCCCATCTGGTGGAATGACCTGCCCAACTCAATCCCAGCAGCTGAATCCTTACCCATCTTCAAGAAACGGCTAAAAACACATCTCTTCAATCTTTATTTGACCTCTAACTCTAGCACTCTCTATTCTAATTCTAATTGATCTAACCTGTCTTTTTATTTAAAAAAAACCACACATTTGACCCTCTATCAATTGCATATTTAATCTCTAACTGCTAGCTTTTCTTGTAAATCTGACACTAGGTTTCTTTTTTCTATATTCTATAAACTCGTTTTTTTTAAATAAAAAAAATTCCTTCCTACGTACTGCGTTAGGCTAACCAGGACTTGTAATAGCACTTGCATGTTGTTGCTCTTTTGTTGGTTTTGATTGCTTCTATAATCATTTGTAAGTCGCTTTGGATAAACGCGTCTGCTAAATGACTAAATAAAAAATATTTGCAATTTTGTCTGGTGTTACTAGAGGCACATAAATTACACACTTCACTATTAAGATTTTATTTAAATAGATGGTATAATTGACCAAAATAATTCAGCTCAATGTGATTTGTACTACATTTAAGAACGTATTTGTTTACATTAATTGAACTTGTCCCAATAATTCCTGTCAATCGTCTACTCGATTTTATGATTCATTTTTTGATCAGTAATTAAGTTCTGATTAAGAAAAATACAATAAACTTACCACTGCAGTTTGTGTCTTTGATTGAACATAATTCAAATACTAATTAAAGGCAGCCATTAACTTTTCTGTATTTACAATGTATTATTGTATTGTATTAGTGTGAAATAATAAAGTGGTATTTACTGGGGCAAAGATTTTGCAGTCAACGCCATTGGCAGCACCTTCAGCTAGACAGAGGCCATGGATCTAAAAATAGTCACAAATATGGATTAGACACTTTGAAGTCAACATGAAAGACGGTTCAACCCATTTTGCTTCTGTAATCTGATGTGCAAAACAGGATATTCAACCGGGGGAAAAATGTAGGACATCGTTTTATCCGAGGGATTTGACTGGATCATGAAAAGTGTGCAGAATGGAGACGAGCGAATGGACGAGGTGGGGTTTATGTTGACTTTGACACAAACATTTACACAGTTGCACACCGTCCAAAGTCTCTCACACTCAAAGATATTTCAATACTCTTACAGCAACAGTATGATTCTGAGGGATGCATAAATCATCATCTTGACTTGTGCAGTTAGTCCCAATAATGGCGTATTCTGCAAAGTACCTGGCTCCACCACTGACAATCTGCAACAACAACAAGAAATAAATAGAAAACAGTAACATATTGGAAGCTTTATTGCCTGCGGATACTTTTTAGTATTCCATGTACATTACCTGGGATCCCATGCGTCCGATTTCAAGGAGTGCAAACTTTGTGTTTAGAGTATTATTTTGATTGAAATAGTCTAAAGAGGTTTCAATGAGTTGGAGGCCATCTGTGTCATTTAAAGGAACGAGTTGAGAGCAGCCTAAGCATATATCTTCTGTTTCTAGATGCAACAAAAAACAAAAGGTCTTCTTTCTGCACTGTGATCAGATGACAAGAAGTGCATGTTTTTACAATGATTCACGTTTTCTTCTTACCTGTCTCAGTTTTACACTTGAATGCCACAACAGACAGACCTTGAGATGTATTTGCCAGAACAAAATCACAATCTGCCTCAACTGCCTAGAAGAGAATCAAAAATGTACTTAATTAATTGCAATACGACATTCACGAAAGTACACATGAATAAAGATAGTTCTCACCGTATTAATTTTTTGTCTGACTGGACAAAGGCTCACAGGTGTTGGATCCAAGACATGACACGTAGTTTCAAGAAACTCGAGTTCCAAATGATACGTGTCTGCTTGAAGTGGCTACAAAAAGACATATGAATCTTAAAGCCCCATTTGAAAAGAAAGAAAAGTGATGTGACATACGGCCAAGTATGGTGACCCATACTCGGAATTTGTGCTTTGCATTTATCCCATCCAAGTGCACACACACACAGCAGTGAACACACACACACACCGTGAACACACACCCGGAGCAGTGGGCAGCCATTCATGCTGTGACGCCCGAGGAGCAGTTGGGGGTTCGGTGCCTTGCTCAAGGGCACCTCAGTCGTGGTATTGAAGGTGGAGAGAGCAGTTGGGGGTTCGGTGTCTTGCTCAAGGGCACCTCAGTCGTGGTATTGAAGGTGGAGAGAGCAGTTGGGGGTTCGGTGTCTTGCTCAAGGGCACCTCAGTTGTGGTATTGAAGGTGAAGAGAGCAGTTGGGGGTTCGGTGCCTTGCTCAAGGGCACCTCAGTCGTGGTATTGAAGGTGGAGAGAGCAGTTGGGGGTTCGGTGTCTTGCTCAAGGGCACCTCAGTCGTGGTATTGAAGGTGAAGAGAGCAGTTGGGGGTTCGGTGTCTTGCTCAAGGGCACCTCAGTTGTGGTATTGAAGGTGAAGAGAGCAGTTGGGAGTTCGGTGCCTTGCTCAAGGGCACCTCAGTCGTGGTATTGAAGGTGGAGAGAGCAGTTGGGGGTTCGGTGTCTTGCTCAAGGGCACCTCAGTCGTGGTATTGAAGGTGGAGAGAGCAGTTGGGGGTTCGGTGTCTTGCTCAAGGGCACCTCAGTCGTGGTATTGAAGGTGGAGAGAGCAGTTGGGGGTTCGATGCCTTGCTCAAGGGCACCTCAGTCGTGGTATTGAAGGTGAAGAGAGCAGTTGGGGGTTCGGTGTCTTGCTCAAGGGCACCTCAGTCGTGGTATTGAAGGTGGAAGAGCAGTTGGGGGTTCGGTGTCTTGCTCAAGGGCACCTCAGTCGTGGTATTGAAGGTGGAGAGAGCAGTTGGGGGTTCGATGCCTTGCTCAAGGGCACCTCAGTCGTGGTATTGAAGGTGAAGAGAGCAGTTGGGGGTTCGGTGTCTTGCTCAAGGGCACCTCAGTCGTGGTATTGAAGGTGGAGAGAGCAGTTGGGGGTTCGGTGTCTTGCTCAAGGGCACCTCAGTCGTGGTATTGAAGGTGGAGAGAGCAGTTGGGGTTCGATGCCTTGCTCAAGGGCACCTCAGTCATGGTATTGAAGGTGAAGAGAGCGCTGTACATTCTCTCCCCCCCCCCACAATTCCCGCCAGCCCGAGACTCGAACTCACAACCTTTCAATTACGAGTCCAACTCTCTAACCGTTAGGCCACGACTTAAAAAATATATATATTTTCAAATTGTAATGTAGATGCAAAAACAGAGTATAGAACAAATTTGATCACAATGTGACATATTCAGAAGTGCATCACAAGTGTGCAACAACTACTGTAGTTTTATTTAAGAAATCCGTAAAGTGTATTCATGGACGAAATTGTCATATAATACACTCTAAATTTTTAAAACCAATGTTACTAACTCTCACACACCACATGACTGTTAACCACCATCACACAAGTATAGTTCACGATCATCCGATGTCTTACCCTGGAGACGATCTTGATTTCTTCAATTTGATTTAGTACATATTTGTACCCGTGTGTGTGCTGAGCGTTGAGGAAATCCTGTGCCACCAGAGCCGCTGCTTCAGCCTCAGGAGAATCACAGGGAGGCAAGCTGACGGTGGGCATCAAGCCCTGCGCCCCTGACCCCGTTACCAGGAGCCCAAGAACAGTGAGCAAAGCACAGAGATGCATGCTGAACAACAACCTGAAGTCCTGAAGTGAATGTGTGGACAGAAGGTGACTGGGTTTGGTTTGAGGTGTGTGTAATATATAAATACACACTGTACTTTAGTCTTGACCACATGGACAATATAAATATATTCTGGCTTCTGTTACGTAAATGACACCAGTGAACCATCTTTGGGTGCCAAAACAAATGGAACTGCGCAATTCGAGTGGGAGTTAAAATTGAAGTTTGGTTTGGGGAAGCAGTGGTGCTTTTAAACTTTGACCACGTCCTTGGTGATAAAACTAACATGAATGGAGCCTGGTTGAAAACATCCAGCGTCCTATACAGTCATTATTCATATGTCATTTGTTTTTAATGAGTTCATGCTAAGTGTGCAGTTTAAACAATATAATCAGAAAAGTAAAAGCTTGACTAACTTTTTAGCAATATTGTCAGATTTCAAGGGTTTTTGCTGTTTTTCGTGCTTATCGATCTAACAATGAAAAGCAAACAAAACTACATGTAAACTTGTTTTTCTGAAGCGACTCTATTTGCCTGACTATGTTCAAATACTGTATCGTGCTCAACAATATAAGGGATGCTTGCAAACCGGATTTTATCAAGAGCTGCATAATATGCTATTTTATGGTCTATTTCACAAAATTACAATTTAAAAAAGAACATCAAACATTTACCTTAATCTCTTTTAATTTGTGATATTCCAATCTCAACAACAAAACAAAGTTCATTCAGTTTTTGTTCAGAAAACAGCCGTTCATTCAGTTTGAAACAAACTAAAATATACACATGATACAAAAAACATATTCCCGTATTTGTTTCAATTTTTTTATTTACAAATATATTTATTTCAATGCTCTAATTTTTGTGAATACTTTAAAGATTTGCAAAATAAATCTGCTATATGGGTTTGATAATGGTAAGCTGGAGTCCAGGATTCAATATTGACAGAAAAAAGAAAAAGTAAGAAATATTTAATAATGGGAAAACATGAATATTAAACTGCTTTTCTTACCATTAGATTATGAAAGCATGTTATAACATTGGGCTTCATATATATTATGATTTACAACTTTTTATCTTTTGTAGAACTTTGAGAAGTTTGAGAACATTTTGAAACATAGATATTTATGAGAAGGCACACGAAAAGCCTTTCACTGTCAGATGCTATAATGTGTTTATAATAAGTTTTTTTTTATATCAATATCATTCTAAAATGTTTTCTCTGAATTGTTATTCAAAAGCTGCTGTTTATAGTGCTCCATTAGCAAACAAGCAATCACATATTGCTTTTCTCATTGAATGATTCTTGAACTACATTTTGTCCAAAAACCAAGGATTGCAACTTCCCATAATTACCTTTAATAATATTTAAAGGCCTTTGCGTATTGTGTCCATTCAACATCAGTCCACATCTTCCTCCGAGTGTGTGAAAAGGAACAGTTTTTAGTCCTAGTCATCATTGGCTGCGTTCCACTCAACCTCTGGATCATCATCTAAACGCAAAATGAGGTATGACAACAGCTGGAAGATGTTCTGCCACACAGCATGAACACATAGATGTAGAAGTCGCTGACGTCGATCTGACAGTGATCACCTGCAAAGCTCATCTCGCACATACACTGGAACCTGTTGATCAGGTTACGGCAGAAGCCTCCATTAAGACAGGGGTCAGATGCACATTCATCCAGCTCTAGCTCACACCTGTCAAAGAAAATCACTCGTTTTAGATGGAGAGATTCACACGATGAAGATCAGTGCCTGAAGGCCATCTTACGGCACATTGCAAAAACCAGGCAGAAAAACTAAAAAAGTTTTTTTAACTCTCTCCTCCTTTACAAGTCTATGGGATTCTACCTTTATTTAAACATCTACCATTAAGTCTGATTGCTTAGGGAAGTAATAGTAGATTAGCTGCACTTGGAAGTGTCTTTCCTGTACTAGTACAAATACAGCAGGCCTATATATATGTGACCCTGAACCACAAAACCTTAAGACTTAAGTCGCTGGGGTTTATTTGTAGCAATAGCCAGAAATACACTGCATGGGTCAAAATGATGGATTTTTCTTTTATGCCAAAAATCATTAGGATATTAAGTAAAGATCGTGTTTCTTGAAGATATTTAGTACATTTCTTACCGTAAATATATAAAAACTTCATTTTTGATTAGTAATATGCATTGCTGAGAACTTCATTTGGACAGCTTTAAAGGTGATTTTCTCAATATTTAGATTTTTTTGCACCCTCAGATTCCAGATTTAAATAGTTGTATCTCAGCCAAATATTGTCCTATTATAACAAACCATACATCAATGGAAAGATTATTTATTCAGCTTGCAGATGTATGAATCTCAATTTCGATAAATTGACACTTAAGACTGGTTTTGTGGTCCAGGGTCACATATATGTGTGTGTGTGTGTGTGCGTGTGTGTGTGTGTGCGTGTGCGTGTGTGTATGTGTGTGTTTTATATTTATATATATATATGTGTGTGTGTGTGTGTGTTTTATATTTATATATGTGTGTGTGTGCGTGTGTGCGTGTTTGCGTATGTATGTGTGTGTATGTGTGTGTTTTTATTTATATATATATATGTGTGTGTGTGTGCGCGTGCGTGTGTGTGTGTGCGCATGTGTGTGTTTTTATTTATAAAAATATATATGTGTGTGTGTGTGCGCGTGTGTGATTATTGATAAAAATGTATAGCCTGAATTGCTATAAGTTGCTTTGGATAAAAGCGTATGCTAAATGTATAAATGTAAATACCTAGCATTTGCAAATATGTTTGTATGTGTGTATATATACACATTACCGTTCGAAAGGTTAGGGTCAGTAAGATTTTAATTTAAAGAAATGAATATTCTTATTCAGCAAGGATGTTTAACTGATCAAAATTGACAGTTATAATGTTACAAATAATTTCTATTTCAATTAAACATCTCGAGCTCTCAATTCATCAAAAATATGAAAAAATGGTCATGTTAATGATTCATGAGCAACAAAACAGAAAATTAGAGTAATTTCTGAAAGATTTTCATGTATATTTACTATGATATGACACAATGTAACCTCTACGGATTCATATTCTTACCACTGTCCAGCGAATCCAGGTAGACAGTCACAATTATCCACAACAGAAGAGCAATTCCCACCATTGAAGCAACTGTAGTTCCACCTCTCGTTCCCGCAGAAAGACACGGGAAGTTTAGGGTATCTAGAGAAACATGTGATAAAAGATCACACTTAGTACAAACTTGTTCTATTAACACCTCTTCTCATTTCTAAGCATAACCAAGCAAAAAATAGATTTGAAACAGCAAACCTCAACATAAAGCATAAGAAACTATAAGCAAGAAACATGTGAAGTATGTGAAAAGAGTAGTATGTCTGGATTCACAGTAACAGTTATTCATCAAACAGCAGGCCAGAAGTCCCTGGATGACCTATTTCAAGAGAGATAGTGAAGTGCACATCTGATGACTGTTTACTATCCCATGAGGCCACGGGAGAGGAGTTGTGAATGCCAGTGAAGTGATGCAACTGTTGTCAAAAGTCACGACAATGACAACGTGATTTGTCTGGATTACATTCATACTACATCTAATTTTTTTTATGAATTACCCATATTAAAATACCAGACATCTAACTGAAAAATGTGTCATAAATAGAATACATCACACCTGTACCTGTGACAGCAATAAAGTGTTTTTTCTAGTCAGTCAGAAATGCCTCTGTCTGTCGATTACTGTGCTTGTTCTGATTGGCTAATATTGGTTGGCTTACAGCAGGGTTACAATGTTTTCAATCTTATGTATGCACCCAAAATTAAGATCACGCGAGGGACCCCCTTCCTAACATGTAAAGACAGCTATACATTTAAATATAGATACTGTTACAGAAAAACAATAATAAGAGTTGTAGGGACAACAATATATTGCCCCCTTGCCTTTTATAGTCGCTGTACTAAAACCAAAAGAAAGATTTAATTTCAGATCTTTAAAGCATAATGAATAAGTACAAAAAATTAGGTTTGGTGGTTGTTATTTAGTGGTAAGTGTTTTGTACAATGTAATCACACTAATAAGCACTCATGATCATATTAATTAACTTACTGTAGGGTTAATTCTAGGATAAGGGTTTGTTGATTTTAATTATGCATAATTTAATATTGCTACAAATGATTCTGATTGGTCGGTCGTGAGATCCTGAGGTGTGCTATTCCCCAATAACCAGGAGCGGATTTAACATTTAATCCAGGTAAGTGCCCGCTTAGGGCCCCGGGGAATCTGAGGGCCCATCTGATACTGGCTAAATATATTTGCAGCATTGAGCAATGTAGCTAATCACAGCCGTATCTGTTGATTTCTTGAACTGCCACGCACTAATGTAATTTGATATAACAGAAAACTACTGTAAAAAGTTTTTTTTGACAGTGCATGTTACATGTACTTACTATAGTAATAAGTTAAAGGGATAGTTCACCCAAAATGAAAAATCTGTCATCATTTGCTCACCATCAAGTCATGAATGTGTTTGTTCTGCTGAACACAAAGGAAGATATTCTGAAGAAAGTTTGTAATCAGGCTGTTTTGGGGCACCATTGACTTCCATTGTAGAAATACAAATACTATACCCCAGAACTGCTCACATTCTTCAGAATATCTTTCTTTGTGTTCAGAACAAACACATTCAGACAGGTTTGGAACGACCTGAGGGTGAGTAAATGATGACAGCATTTTCATTTTTAGCTGAAATTCCCCTTTAACTTATTACTATAGTAAGAACATGTAACATGTGTAACTATGCTTGTTTCACAGACCCCCCCCCCCCCCCAAGAACCTCCTTCTAGCCCCCAGTTTGATAATTAATTAAAGAAATCAAACTTACGGAAACCTGTCGATATACCATGGAAGTTCTGGAACTCTCTCCCTGAAACAGAAATGAAACAAGATATTGCTGAAGACTTCATCTGTCGAGATGCATTGCAGCACTCTTAAAAATAAAGTCTCCAAAAGGGTGTTTTTTGCAGTGATGTCTTGGAAGACCCATTTTTGGTTCCCTTTCAGTTCTTAGCTGAACTATTTTGAAGAGCATTTTAAAATTTAAAATTAAAAAGAACCTTTTTCCACCCTTTTCTGCATTTAAAAGGTTCTATTGATGTTCAAGGTTCTTCCATCGATGCCATTAAAACACCTTTATATTTAAGAGTAAGTGATGATCATGGGAAACATATTCACCTGCAGAAAGGTCCTGTCATGCCTCTTGGACAAAGACATGAGTAGCGTTTCAATCCTCTTAGGCACGTTCCACCATTGCTGCACTTGTTGTGGGCGCATACGTCCACCGGCGTTTCACAGCGCCGGCCGGTGTAGCCTGCATCACACGAGCACTCGTATCCAGCGGAGATCTCTCTGCAGGCTCCGTGAACACATGGGTTTGATGCACAGTCATCTACACTGAATTCACAACGCTGGCCGGCCCAATCAGATGGGCAATGACACTTGAAACGGTCGAACATGTCTTCACAAACCCCTCTATTCTTGCAAGGGTCAGGCTCACAGACATTAAATCCCCGGCAGCCGATGTAGGGAGTCCCAGAAGTCCTCAGAAACTGCTCTTCCTGGGGTCTGGGCTGGTTCAGCTCCATGTCGCTGTAATATGGCAATGCAAGTCCTCCGATCTCCACCGAACCGAGACAGCCAGCAAAGTTACCCTCCGAGTCGGGTCCCAAGCCTCCTAAGATGATGTCCATGTCTTCTCTGAGGAAATCCAGATCTCCTGAGGCTGTGAAGGAGACGGAGGGGTTCTCCCAGCGCTCATCCAGAACTATTCTCCATCTGGATGACTGCAGGACTGGGCTGTCCATGTTGAAGTCTGCCCTGTGCCACTGCCCATCATTCACCAGGTCCAGGCTGTGTATATATACATAGGAGGTTCGTTTGTCTCCCTGCAGTCTAAAACTATGTGTCCTTCGTGAATGGAAATGGTAATGAACTGAGAATCGCGCTCAGCATGCAGTAGAGTCGCGTTTTGCTGCCTGGTACGGAAATGCATTGAAATGCTGCTGAGATATCGCCGTATGTTTCCATTGCCACGATAGGTGATTATGTGGCTGTCGCTGCGGAGGCTGACATTGACCAAACCTGCAAAGCAGAGAGCAAAAACACACCAGTGCTCTAGTATTTTCTTTAAAATGTTTTCTGTTATTTACTATTATATTTTAAAATCAAATAACATGCATACATCTCACAAACAGAGGATTAAAACAAATCATCTTTTTCATCATAGCTCTTTCATATACAGCAACTACAGGTCTTATTTGCCTTCACAGTGTTTCATACCTTTTATGTCAAATGTGTCTTACTTTAAAATTGAATTAAACTGCAGTTTTGGCAGTGTTTGGTGTAGTTACAGTTTTATTAAAGTTAAAGTTGTAAGTTTATTTGTTTAGCACATCAAGTTCAAATGAAAATGAGAAATGTTGCATCTGACTGAAACATTAGTTTTATTTTATTTGTGAGAGATTTTCATTTATTTCGTTTATTTCATGTTTTATTTGTAGTTTGGGTAACTAAAATACTCCCGTTCAGTACATTATTGAACTATTATAGCATGCATTTTCTATATAATTTAAGTTCAAATTAAGCAACGGCTCTTAAATTTATCTTAGTTTGCATGCATATGTATGTATATATAAATACAAATCCTAATAGTAAATAGTAACAGTAAAATCCAATAGTTTAAAATACTTCTAGTTATGTTTATTCACATGAATATTCCACAAATCATCTCATACTTAATGAAAACAAACAGGATTCATAAGATCTTAAATCTAGACGTTTTTTTCTTTTTACGGTTAAAGTGTAACCTCTGAACACCGTATTCAATTTCTTCCCTGCGGCATATGTCTATGTCATTAACACGCTCAGGACAAGCACATATGGCGAGGCAAATCCAACAAAGGATAATCTTTCAAGCTTTCATAAATCCCCATAGCTACACGATAATGATCAATTATATAACTGAACTCTGGATAGGTACCACCGATGTATTAATGCATTACAGCTTTCAATTATAAAAATCTTCACATGTTCATACTGACATTCAAAGCCCTGAGCGTGGGCTTGACACGCGGCCGTGGACGGACACGGGGACAGCTCACACCACCTGACCTCCTCGCAGCGCCGTCCCGCTGTATTGGGGGGCAGCTGCACGTGAAATCGTCCCACATGGAGTAACACACTCCTCCATTCAAGCAGGGATTATTCTGCAACAGATACTCACAATCACTCATCACAGTACATACGGTCATTTTAAACAATACAGATTCACTCGCCATTCAATCTTGAGGAACTTCAGTTTCACAGAATAGTATTTGTTATTTGGGGGTGCTTCTTAAACTGCTGAGGTCTGGAAAAACTCCTGAATTATGAACATTCTGTTTGATGTAATAATTCATAATAAATGGAGATTTATTATATTGGTTACATTTTATTTTGAGGGGTCCTTGTTACAGTGTAATTATACATATAAGTAATGAGTAATATTAATTAACTGCATGTACTTACATACTAATTTTGACCTTGGAGCACAAAACCAGTCATAAGTAGCTCAGGTACATTTGTAACAATAGCCAAAAATACATTGTATGGGTCAAAATTATTGATTTTTTTTTATGTCAAAAATCATTAGGATATGAAATAAAGATCATGTTCCATGAAGATATTTTGTAAATTTCCTATCGTAAATATATTAAAACTTATTTTTGATTAGTGATATGCATTGCTTAGAACTTCATTTGGACAACTTTAAAGACAATTTTCTGATTTTTTTGCATCCTCAGATTCCAGATATTCAAATAGTTGTATATCAGACAAATATTGTCATATCATAACAAACCATACATCAATGGAAAGCTTGTTTATTCAGATTTCAGATGATATATTAATCTCAATTTTGAAAAACTGACCCTTATGACTGTTTTGAGGTCTGTAGTTAGGGTTAGGGGTTGGTTTACTTGCATGTAATTATGCATAACTAATTGTTATTATAATATTAAGTACATGTAATATATGTGACAAGGACACCTTAAAATAAAGTGTTACTATCATATTTTTCATAATTTTTTATGTTTTAAAAATACTTAAACAGATAAGTATATTTAGAAAATGTAATATGTCTACAAATGTTTGGTCGAAGCATTATTATTCCAGAATTATGAACATTGTGAATGCTGTAATCATTAATCATATATGAAAATACATAATGCTTTCATAATTTTTGAAGTTTACAAAATATTCAAACATATTAAGCATTTTGAAAAAAAGATTATGGTTCAAGTCAGGCATTATTATTCCAAAATTGTGAACAATATGAATTATCACTCATAATACATGAATATTTATATTTTTTCACAACCTTTTAAGTTTACGAACATATTATAATATGTTATAATATTCAAACATATTAAGTTTATCAAATTGCAAAAAGGTATTCCTCAAGTCAAGCATTACAGAACTGTGAACACTGTAAATGTCATGATCATAAATAATATAGTAATGTTTTTCTAATTATTCATAATATGAATGTGGTAAATTTAAATATTTATAATATTTAGAACATTTAAAACATTTCTGAAAAGGTATAAATGCACACAAACTCTTTATATGATTCAAACCGAGCATTATTATTCCATAATTGTAAACATTGTGTAATTATAAATAGTATATGAATATTTTTTTATAATATTTGAAGTTTACAAAACAAACATATTAATATATACACAGTATATGTATGTATATATATATATATATACACAGTAAAAAGTGATAAGTTGGCTTAACTTAAAAGAATTGAGGAAACCCGTTGCCTTAAGATTATTAAGTAAATAATAATAATAATAAAAAGCATTAAGTGAACTTGAAAATTCACTGAACTTATTTTTTTTTATGATTTACTTAATAATCTTAAGGCAACAGGTTACCTCAATTATTTTAAGTTAAGCCAACTTATCACTTTTTACTGTGTATATATATATATATATACATAATTTAGCTAATTGTGAAAATGTATGCTTCAAGCGAAGCATTCCAGAATTGTGAACATTATAAATGATGTAATCATTCATAATATTTGAATATTTATCAAATTATTATTAATAGATTCCAAATATTCAAATATTGTTGCTGATAATTTGCTAATTCTGCTAATTGTTTTTGCTGTGAAATAAAAGCAAAAAATATTACAAAAACTATGACTGGTCACTTCTCGTGTCAATCAGACCAGTCTTTGCTGTATATCGGGCATGTGTTGGCCAGGACTAGCTGTAACTGAAGCACACGTTGTACCGGTGCTGTACTGATGGATCTGTGAATGTAGCTTACGCTGCAGGAGTCGTCGCCAGCGCAGCCGCGCGAGACTTTGGTCGAGCTCTGGAGCCGGTAGGAGCTCACCGGGACACTGACGGGGAAGAACTGCAGGCGTCTGCTGTTCATACGGAGGTCTTGGATGCAGCCCTTAAAGTAGCCTCCGAAGGCTAGCGATGCACGGCGATCCGGTAAACCCCCCACATACACCGCATCTCCAGCCTGGACCAGCACACTGCGGATGGGGATGCGGCCCTGGCTCTTAGCAGACATGAACAGGGACAGGGATTCTGGCTCCACACGCACTGTTAGGAGGTGAAACTGACCATCGCTGACGGTCTCACTTCCTAGCAGGCTTTCAAAGTTGTTGATTTGAACTTTGACCTTTCCGTCCTCTAGCCACACACGCAGATACTGACTGGTAGAGTTGGAGAGGACCAGGAGCAAGCCGTGAGAGCGGCGCGTGAACGAACATGGACACGGTGTTACTGTCTCCTGGACTGTCTTCCACTGTGAACACAGCGTGGCTCTCCAGATCTTCACGGCCAAACCGTGCAGTCACGTACTCTGATGATACACAAGAGAACAGCAGTGTTAGAGAAAGCTGCAATAAAGAATATGCACAAGATTGTGTTTTTGACCTACAGGATTGTTCTCTGCGATTGCTGCAGTGCTTATGCGTTCAGTAAGTTATATGCAAAATTGATTTTTAGTGATTTTTTTCCTGTTTTTATTACTTAAATAAATCCACAAAAATTTATATACTACTACAATAACAACATAATATCCATTCTAAATATTTAGAATATTATGAACAGTATTATCAACAATGTGACAAAGTCAAATATAACAAAGTGGATTTTTTTCTAAATATAGAGTTTATTATTATTATTATTAGTAGTAGTAGTATAATATCAAACAAAATATTATCAGTATAATTCAAAAACTTTTAAAACATATTTAAACTTATTAAACATCTTTAGAAAATTGCAAAGAAATAAAGATATGGTCCAACATTATTATTCCAGAATTGTGAACATTGTAAATTATGCTATTTTCATATAATAATATGAAACAAAGAATTTCCAAATATATGGAATTTTTATTATTCAACATATTATTATTATTATTATTGTTATTAAAAGCAAACAAATAAAAATAAAAATTTGACAGTCAAATATAACAAAATTGAATGTTTTATCGTCATCATTATTTTTTTTCTATTACAAATATATGCTTTATTATTGTTGTTCTTAACATAAATTAACATGTCATTGTAATAATAATAATTCAATAAATATGTTATGTTGCCCAGCGATTACTAACACATTAGTTTTGTTAGATACATCTCAGATAAATCACTGGTGTTTTTTCGTGGCAGGACCTGTTTTCTTAAGTCATAGATTATTAACACATGTTAATCTCACGTTTCGTTAATCCACAGTTCAGGTGCGGCGGTTTAACCGTCCGTTTGCTTTAGCATGTCTGTGTTCTTTAGCACGCTAATCTCATTCTATGTCTTGGCACTAAATGTGACCCTCCGATGGGCGCTAAATAAAGATTCCTGCTAAACCGTTTTATCAGTGACGTTGATGTAGAGATAATGTGACCAAAGATGAATGTTCATTCTAAATTATTTACATTTGATCTTGGTTTAATCAGAAACAGAGAGAGGGAAAGAAAGAAAGAAAGAAAGAAAGAAAGAGAAAGAAAGAAAGAAAGACAGAAAGACAGAGAGGGAAAGAAAGAAAGAAGAAGAAAGAAAGAAAGAAGAAGAAGAAAGAAAGAAAGAAAGAAAGAAGAAAGAAAGAAGAAAAAAAAAAAAAAAAAGAAAGAAAGACAGAGAAAGAAGACAGAAAGAAGAAAGAAAAAGAAAGACGAAAGACAGAAAGAAAGGGAGGGAGAGAGGAAAGAAAGAAGAGAAGAAAGAAAGAAAAGAAAGAAAGAAAGAAAAAGAAAAAAGAAAGAAGAAAGGGAGGGAGAGGGAAAAAGACAGAAATAAATAAATAAAGAAAGAAAGAAAGAAGAACAGAAAAAGGAGGGAGAGAGAAAGAAACAGAAATAATAAATAATAAAGAAAGACAAAGACAGAAAGAAAGGGAGGGAGAGAGAAAGAAGACAGAAATAAATAAATAAAGAAAGAAAGAAAGACAGAAAGAAGGGAGGAGAGAGGGAAAGAAACAGACAAAAGAAAGAAGAAAGAAAGACAGAAAGAAAGGGAGGAGAGAGGGAAATAAAGACAGACAGACAGACAAAAAGAAAGAAAGAAAGAAAGAAGAAGAAAGAAAGAAAGAAAGAAAGAAAGAAGAGACAAAAGACAGAAAGAAAGGGAGGGAGAGGAAATAAAGAAAGAAGAAGAAAGAAAGAAAGAAAGAAAGAAAGAAAGAAAGACAGAAAAACAAAGAAAAAAAACAGAAAGAAAGAAACAGAAAGAAAAAAGAAAAAAAAGAATAAAGAAAGAAAGAAATAAAGAAATAAAGAAAAAAAAAGAAATAAGAAAGAAATAAATAAAATAAAAAGAAAGAAAGAATAAGATAAACAGAAATAAATAAATAAAGAAATAAAGAAAGAAGAAAGAAAGAAAGAAAGAAGAATAAATAAAGAAAGAAATAAAGAAAAAAGATAAAAGAAATAAAGAAATAAAGAAAGAAAGAAAAATAAAGAAAGAAAGACATAAAGAAATAAAGAAAGAAGAAAGAAAGAAAGAAAGAAATAAATAAATAAATAATAAATACATAAATAAAAATAAATAAAAATAAATAAGATAAAGAAATAATAAAAAATAAATAATA